>BMAC01000386.1:917477-943095 GCA_014905375.1 Phtheirospermum japonicum | reverse complement strand
TCGATATTCTCGTTTGTACCTGAAAGAAAAACATCGTGTGAATGGGAAATGAGGAAGGAATAGGGATACTCGTTATCCGTTTTGTTTTTGTATGTTCTTGAAAGAATGTGGAACTAGAGTACTTTAGCTATCGTTTTCCACTGATAGCAATTTGTTTTTATTGTTTTAAATATTCCGCTGCGTAAACTTGATCATTTTGAAATTATGAATTTTTATAATGTTATTATTATGAAACTCGACATTTATTTGTGACGCCCAGATTTCTTAAATTATTTAAAATGTAAACCTAAATCGGGGCGTTACATATAAATAGGCAAGCAGCCTTCACAAGCCAAATAATGAGAGTAAAAGACTCAGATGCATATGTGGGTTTTGAGAGGAGTGCTCCCAGTCAGGTGGTGGTTACCGAAAACACATGGACAATGCGTGGCTGATCGCACGTCAGCGGAAGAGAGGCATGAGGGTGTGGCCATGATCCAAAGATGACGGAGTATGGTAGGGCTTCTCGATGGTGGCTCTGAACACCTAGGAGATGTGTGAAACTGTTGCCGAAATATGCTTAGCCGATGGGGCTGTCATCCGATAGCTTTTGTTAGGCATGATCTTATTAGGCTTGGGTCGGTATTTATGTGATTTGAGTTTGCTATCCAAGGACTATCCTTGTATATGAACTCGAGGCATATTATATGTGATTGGGGATGCATTCCCGTAATATTGTGTGTGCGTGTGTTAAGTCTTCCGCTTACGTAATTGTGCATACGATGAGATAACTCGGATCCTCCCTGAACACGAGGAGAAATAAGCTAGTAACCATGAAACCTCTCACCCTTATAAAGTTATACTACAATATTTATGTCGAACTAATTAGCCAACTCAAAAGCCTTTGTTGACCTATACCAAAGTCATCCCAATATATCATAAAATTCACCATTGACCTAGGATAAGGTGGTTGAAAGAAATCACCATATACCAGACCCGGTAGAACCATAGTAAACCAGAACCATATAAAACCATGTATGAACAATAAAACCATTTAGTACCCTGAGTTTAAATAAATTGAACAAAGCAAAATAGTTAGACCTTACAAAGCCAAGTGCGACCACATAACAAAAACATAGGGTCGAGAAAACCATTCAGTCCCCCTTGTATAGATAAACTTTGCTAAGAAACCATATAACAACAACATAAGGCCGAGAAAACCACCCAGTCCCCCATGTATGAATAATGCGAACAAGATGTACAACCAGGTTGCATCAACAAATAATCACAAGGTTTACCAAATAAAACAACCAATGACATATGTTGATCAAACATATTCCCCTAAACACATGAAAACTAAAAAAGAAATATGTTAATAACACATAGTAGAAAACACATAATCAAAAGTCGCAAAGAACATGTAAATCAAACATGCTCCTCACAACAAGGAATATCTAAATCAAACATATTCAAAAACACATAAAAAATCTCAAAGAACATGTAAATCAAACATGTCCCTTGCGTAAAACCATCCATCCATCCATCCATCGCCGACCTGATGAAAGCGTCGACCCATAACCATAAGAGACCATGTCCATAAACCATTGTCGACCTAATAAAAGCATCGGGATATAAATCCATAACCATACCATCACCGACCTAAATAAGCGTCGGGCCATACCATATCCATAACCATAAAGCCATATATTGTTCTATGTAATGAGGTCGCATGAGGTATCTGAGAACGTAAGAGTGAAGGAGGTCGCATGATAAGGTCACTGCTGATAACAAAACTGAGGTCGTAAGAGTAGAGCTGAGATTGCGAGAGTAGAGCTGAGGTCGTGAGCTTAGGTCGCAAGCTATGGTCGCAACATGGACAATGTGGTGTACGTATTTGTATCCTTGGAGTATTTGGTAGCTGGCAAAATAGCATCCCTTTGCCATTAAGAAGAGACGGTGTCGTTTTAGTGTAGCTCACATAAATTAATAATCCAATTCATACTTATAAAATGGGCGAGATTGACCTCAAGATCTGAGAGTTATGCGACTGGGCCGACATTGATGAAGTATGGAAGCCTCGATGCGAGTCATGGCGCAAGAGGTATGTGAGGCGGGACGAGGCCATCAAAAAGTTATGCCGATGAGTGAAGCGCTTGTGCCAGTCCATGGACCGAGATGCGTAATGAGCTGGCTTGCTTTCAGAGGCGGGCAAAAATCTTGGCGCTTAGCACCATCAGCCCAGCGCCTGAAGGTCCGAGATAAAAAAATCAAGCAAGGTAGATGAAGGAAATATAAAACCCTCCCTTTACGAGATTTAAATGAGCGAGAATTCAAAGTTGAGTCTGTGCGAGAACTATTCAACAAACAATTCTCAGATCATATCATATACATTACTCTTAAATTCAATATTTTGCTATGATCCAAACTTTTTTGCACCCCTTTTTAATAATTTAAAATCACGTAAGTTTGCTTGCAAGAGTATGAGGTAATTGTAGGGTGATAAGTTTGACTCGAGTCGTATCTCTCGAAGAAACAACTGTTCGGTCTTTCAGATGTTTTTCTTAATTTACGAACTAAAGTAAAATACATGTATAATTGGGGTTTTAAAAGATTTTGTATTGATCATTATAAACTAAAGCAAAAATTAAACTAAAACTAATTAAACTAATTACTTTAAACTAGATTATCAACTCCGAGCTATAATTAAACTATCAGTAATACGCAATGATAAATTAAACCTAATTAACGAATCTAAAAACATGAGCATAAGAAATTATCACTAAGCAATGTATCATATGAATCCAAGAACGAATAACTAAGCATGAATAAATCGCATAAGTAAACTAAATTAAACCAATATCCAATATCAAGCATAAAACGATTAAGCTAATTAAACTAGTTCTAGCATTAACTAAGAAATTAACTAAGCAATTAACTAAGAAATTAACTACGAAATTATCTAAGAGTTTAGAGTACTTATTGGAACTAATGAAAGCAGTAAAAATATCCAGCTATTCCGGAGTTTGAACGTTGATCTTGGGCGAAGATTGAATCCCGAACTCGAATTCGATGTTTTGGATGTGTTGTTCTTCGATCCTTGATCTCCGTCTTCAAATCTCGTTATGAGATGTGGGATTATTGTTATTGGAATCTATGGAACCCTAGGTAGTCGTGTGTCTCTCTGTCTCTCCTAAAATCCAAAATATGGAGGGTTTATATAGATATTGCAAGTCTTGGCGCACAAGAAACCCTAAAATCCGAATTCTGGACCATCGCGTCGACGGTGCGTCGACTGACGCGCACTGGTGCTCGGCATCTTTGCTACCTGGGTGTGCGCATCAGCTGGGCGGGTGCGTCGACTGACGCGGCCTTGCATCGATGCTTCAGAAAGTTGTGTCGACCTTGCGTCGACTGACGCCCTTTCAATCGATGCCTCAGAATGTTGTGTCGACGTTGCGTCGACTGACGCCCCTTCAACCAACGCTTTAGAATGTAGCGTCGGTAGTTCATTGTCCTTGCGTCGACTGACGCGGATCATGGATCGCATCGACGGAGCATTGACACTCGCGTCAGTCGATGCGACAGAGTGTATGTCTCCGTTTCTTGATCTTTTGCTACTCGTTTCACCGGAAAGCCCGTTCTCCTATTCTTGAACATCGAAATTCGTCTATTACACGCTGACCTCTTCCGGTTACTTAGCTGTAAGGTGAAAAACAACAAAATATAACCTATTTGCATCAATTACGATTAAAATACGGTAAGATAAGCCGGAACTATAAAAAAATGGAATTAAGCTTAAATCGTCCAACTTATACCAAAAACAAATAGAAAAACGAACTAAAAAGCTAATAAAAATAAGGACAAATCTACTCTAATCAACTACCCCACGCTTAATTGGTTTGTTCGTCCTCGAACAAACGATAAATTCAAAGTATGATTAGAATGAAAATAAGTTCAAGCAGTGAGTCGTGCTATGCTACATACATAATTTTGAAAATATAGGTACAAGTCACGCAACGTCAAACACTTGACCATTATTACATTGTCGCTTCAAAATAAAATCATGCTTCCTCACGAAGGATAATATATATAAGTACGCTCAAAAGCACTCAATTATTTTCTGCATGGGACGTGTATACACTCAAATCATACAATTACATGCACAATAAATAAGCACCGAAAATCAATCTCTTTTCAATCGCATATTAAGTGTGTTGTCACTACTAAGAATCGGAAAAGGTCTTCGCGGGTTGTAATGTAAGGCTCTTTGGACGGGTATGGAATATATAAGTCGTGTGGCTAACTCATGATCAATCATGATCAATAACTCACTCAACCTAACCTAATCACGAAGCAAAGTGCTTCACCTCGTACAAAAGAAAAACCTCACTAAACACTCATAACATAGCTTTTTAAATATAGGCTATTTCCCAACTCGCAAACTGTAAAACCGACTTGAAGCTCAGAGACCACTTAATCAACACTCTTTTGCCTTTTAAACATAAGGCCTCACAAAATAAACAATTAGACTCAAGCCTTTACAAGCGCGTAGGCAATTACTAACACAAGACCCACCATCTTTCTTATCATTTTTTTTCCGTTTATTCTTTTTATGGGGTTTCTCTCTCTCTTATTTTATTTTATTTTATTATTTTTTTGGATGGTGGTCCTTACTCACAAAATAATAAATTCCTAATAAAAATTCCAAGACTCAAATAACCAATAAAAATACGAACTCCTACCCCACGCTTTTAATGGGTTAGTAGGGGTCGACTCAATAAAATCACTTATGGCTATAAACATGGATTATTTGGCTATGATTGGCTCATTCAGAATTTATAGTGGCATAAATTTATGGATATGGCCGGAAATAGGGTTTTTTCTGTGCCTTAACCTCATTTTCAAAGTCAACTACACACAGCGGTTTCAAAGAGATAACAAAACTGAAAATTATTCACGTACATGCAATGATGATAAACACTCAGGCTACTCGCTGGCTTTTTGCATGAAAATTTTGAATTGACGCTGCTTTTAAGGTTTTGTGAAATCGATTGCGTCCAAGTACTATTTTACAATATATAATAATAAATTTTGAAAAATTATGCACTTATGCACGCTCATAGACGAAAACAAATAATCATACATAGTCAACTTCGACAGGCATGCCATACAAACACAATTAAGCGTAGAAATAGTAATTAATCAGGTTTAAGCATATAATTTTTACAGGCCATGTATTAAATAAAATTACACAATTAATCAATACAAATCACACTCGACCACCCCCCTCTCTAAAAATCCCGGCAATCTCCTGATTTCCACAAATATATCCAAAATCAAAAATAGGAAGGAAAAAGAAAACATCCCTAAAATAATAGTAGTCAAGCCGCTACTCGTTGATTTGTGTAATTTGGCCTTGCTTCAACGTGCGCGATATGAATTGTCCTAAAAAGAAAATAAACGAAAACAAAGAAAATAACAATATTTTTGGATTTTATATTTTCCAATTTTTTTTTAAAAAATAAAGCATAAATAATAAAAATACAAGATTTAGAACTCGCGGGAATCATCATCCTCGGGGTTCTCGTCGACGTCCATGCTAGGTGTGGGGTATGCCGCCTCAAATCGTTCCTCGAGCTTCGAAATTCGAGCTCGCATCTTCTTCAAGCTCTGACGATTTTGGTCGTGGTTCGCATCAATCTTCTTGTCGATGATTTGGAGCTTATCGAACATCTTCAATTGAAATGCCCGGTTTTCTTCAAAGAATTGGCTCCAATCGGGACTCAGGCCCGAAGTTGAACGGCGGGCTTGCTCCATATCCGTGTCGCCATCGTCGTCGTCATTGTGCGGTCGAGACGACAAACCCCCTCTAGTCAAAGATCTCACTCGGGGTACCGGTGTACGCGTAAGAGGTAATGAAGTGGTCCCGAGTGGGCTAAGTCCGCTTCTGGCCGGATCGAACCCGATGTGACAGGCGAGGCCGGTAATGTATGGCGCAAATGAGAGAAGTGGCGACTTACTTCCCGGAGTTCCCTTAGTGACGTTGTATAGTCCTTGCAAAATTAACGGGTACAACTGGACTTGACGATCTTCAACAAGGCATTGTAGAACATAAAGCTCGGATTTAGTCACGTAATTTGCCTCGTTCTTGCATAAAATGATGTGCCCGAGGATCTTGTAGGAAACGTAGAGGGCGTCGTCATGAATTTTCGAGCAAGGAAATCTCTTGCAATTGCCCGTATTTCCCCCGGTGATCATCCCCCAAAAAGAGGCTAAATCGAAACGTTAAACTCCAACCGGGTGGTCCCCTATGGTCGGGAAACCAAATATGTTACCAAATATCTCCTCGTCGACATAAACGTCATTCCCACCTAGTCGACAAGTGATCGTTTCATCATTCCGGATTGCCAAAGTGGAGAAAAACTCGAGCATAAGCTCTCTAAATCCGGGGAGGTGCATTTGGGCGAAGTACCCACATCCAAGGCCCTCGACATAACAGGATAGTTTGGAGTGATGCTCCGAACCATTCGAGGCCTCTTCCTCAAGTCCATTGACGTTCAAAATTCTATGCGTAGCGAAAGCCCATTTACGAATATTCTTGAATGTGTCCCCTTCCTTTTTGTCGAAAATTGGGAATGGTACTCCGTATTTCCCCGAGATATCTTTTCATTTACCCTCTCGAGACATTATCAAATAATACGAAAGTGAGCAGGAATGATAAACCTTAAAAATAAAACTTTTGCTTCTTTGGGGAATTTCATCGAACACTTGGCGTGCGTGTTCAACCAACAAAATATTTGAACAATTCTTGCACCAACAACTTTCCAACGCAACCAATCAATAAATAATATAGTTCCAAGAGAGTTTCAAGCAAAGTACCTCGTTGATTTGCCGTGAAAATGAACGAATTGATGAAATTTTCCTGAATTTGAAACTTGCCCTAATTTGCTCCAACCCTTGTAGCCCGTTTTGGTAGAATTGGCTTGTGTGATGGTATGTTGAGGGTAATGTATTGAATTTTTGGGTTTTTGAATGTTGGAGTGTTTATAAATTTTGTAGAAAGAAAATTGTGAAAAAGGTAAGTAAATTAAAATTTTGAAGTTAGAAGAGGAAGAAAAGTGAGAAGAGGGAAGAAAAGAGCTGTTTTTAAGCAGATTTTCTAGGTTTTCCGCGGGTCAAGACGGTTATGGGTCGGGTCGGTCGGGCAAAACCTGAATTTAAATGCTTCTGGTCCGGGTGCGTGGCTCGCATCGATGTTGCGTCGACGCCCGTGTCAGAGACATAATTCTCGGCATCTGGCGTCGACGCCGCGTCGACTGACGCGAGCATCCCCGGCGTCGACGCGGGCGGAGTCCTGGGCGACTTTTTCTTTGCTTGTTTGATCAATTCTCCTCATCTGAGTTCTTCCATCTGTTCTAAAAAGATAAAAACCAAAATAAAACAATAAATAAAAAAAATTAAAATACAAAAGGATACATAACGCTCGAGTTGCCTCCCGAGAAGCGCAACTTTTAACGTCGCTTGCTCGACGCTATTTTGTTCGTTTAATTCCAACCGTACGGTGGATCTACAAACTCCACCGCCTTTTTAACTCCAGTCTCCTTTCGTTTGTCATAATAAGGTTTCAACCTATGCTTGTGAACTTGAAAGGATAATTTTTCGACTTCATCATACAACGTGGCTACGCCGTACGGTCTGCTCCATGCAGCTCCAAAATTAGCTGGGTCATATTTATGCTCGTGATTATACAGTACTAATTCCCCAACCTCATACTGCAAGTTTTTGACTTCCTTCGTGCGAACCTCTTTTGATTTCTTCTTATTCCTTGTCAAATTGTTGAGATGTGCCTCACCCTTGTTCGTCTTGCGTGGAAATTTTTTGTTAGGGTCGAAGAAATCGTGCCTTGGCCGATTTATTGGTGGCTTTAACTTCACCCTTTGTTCAAACTCATGTGCTTTGCTCTCCACATCCAAATCATCTAAAAATTCCTCTACAATATCGCGCATGTCAATACCTCGTAACTCGATCAAGTCTTCTCCACTTAAGTGCATATGATCCTCAAACTCGTCGTACTCCTTGCTTGAATCGACTCGTTTATCCCCTCCCTCGATAGAGAATCTGGCGTCGTCCCCGTCGCTCAATTCGTTTACAACTACGACTCCTATAAGCTCATGAATGCATGACGTAACAGGATCAACAAACAAACAGTCGTCTATCATGGCAGGGGAAGGGGTATTTTGAATATCTTTAAGAGAAAACATCACTTTCTCGCCCAAAACAGTCATGGTCATCCTCCCTTTGTGAACATCGATTAGCGTAAATGGGCATCCCAGTAAAATGATATGTTCATTGCTTTCAGCCGGTACCTCGCCAACGTCCATAACTACAAAGTCAACCTGAATTACGAGCTCTCCAACTTGTACTAAAACATCCTCAACTACTCCCAAGGGTCGTCGGGTTGAGCGATCGGCCAATTGTAGACCCATAGTTGTCGTCTTTAGTGGTCCAAGATCAAACGCTTGATAAAGTGAATATGGCAGTAAATTTATTCCTGCTCCAAGATCCAACATTCCTATTGCTTTCTGCCCATTAGCTAATGATATAGTGATGCAGAAATTCCCAGGATCGCGTTCCTTTGGTGGCAATGGCTTCTTAAAAATCGCGCTAACTTCCTTCGGTAATGGTACGTAATGATTCGTCACCAAGCGTCTCTCTCTCGAAGCAAGTTCCTTAAAGAATTTTACGTAGGCGGGCTTTGTTTTGATTACCTCCAACAGTGGTAGATTGATATTGACATTCTTCAAGAGGTTGTATAGCTCCATGAACCTCTTGTTCTCTTTCGCTGGTCGCAACCGGCTTGGAAAAGGAACAACATCCTTGTATTGCATCGTTGATTTCTTCGGCAGTGATGGTTCGTCTTCGCCAAGGGTGTTGTTTGGAATTATCCTTTGAATGGATCCAGGCACGTATCTATTGGTGGATTTATGTAGCTTGTCTACTGGTTTAGGAACAATTTTCTCATCTTGGTCCACTATGTCATTGTCGATCTTTTTCCCACTTCGAAGAACGCGAACCGCCGACGCTTGCTCTGCTTGAATTGAAAGCTTGTCCTTCTCCTTGTTCGACCTCACAATGTCAGTTGCTAGCTGTCCCATAGTTCTTTCCATCCTTTCCATGTTTTTGGCTAGATCATGCACAACACCGGAAAGATGGTCAATTTTGTTCACCTTTTTCGAGAGTTCATCAATCTTTGCGTTCACCTTTGTAAGTCCCTCTCTATTGTTGATTGTCTCTGCCACTTGATTTTGCTGCCAAACCAACAGCTGATCATTTGGTTGAGTCGCATTAGACGCCTGCTGTTGTGTTATAAAATTATTTTAAGGTGGTGGCACTGGTGCTTGAGCATATTGTGGTGGGGGAAATTGCGGATCAGGTGGCATATGATTTGGATTCCCAGGGCTCCACTTTAAAAGAGGATTATCACGTTGCGGTGTGTACTTCTTTTGATTCGAATAATTATGGATCGCGTTAACATCCTCATGCTGCTCAATGTTGTTTGGACACACATCCGTTGAATGCTGGGGGGATCTACACTGGTTACATGTTACGGCCATCCTTTGTGCAGTGGCCTTGCTAGCTCGCTCGGCTTTCTAAGCAGCTAATTTCTCGTCAAATATCTCCTCACATTTTGCCTTCACTAACTTGCCGTCATCTAAATAAGGATCGGGGATGGAAACTTCGTTAACCCTCATTTTACAAGGCCGAGAGTTGGTTTGTCTAGATTTCTCGCTTTGCTTTTCGAACACCCGCCTCGCCTCGGTGGCTGTCAAATCTCCAAAATCTCCTCCCGCTGCTATCTCTACTTCTCGTTTCCCATGGTCTAATAAACCATCGAAGAAAAATTGGTTAGTCATCTCCGGAGAATAGTTGTGGTGGGGGCAAGCTTGCAAAAGCATCTTGTAATGTTCCCAAGTTTCATGAAATTGCTCTCCCTCCAACTGCTCAAAAGTAGCAATTTGCCGTCGAAGATGCCTCGTAGTTTGGGCCGAATAGTATTGATTTAAAAATTTCTCACTGATCATATCCTAGTCAGTCAACAAACCAGGCTCTAGGGATAGTAGCCATGACTTTGCCTTGTCCTTCATACTATATGGGAAACAAATCATTTGTATCTATTCTTGATTAAGGCCATGAACCACAAATCTTCCAACTTCATCTACAAAATAATTCTAAAATGCCAAAGGGTCTTCATGAGCACTTCCTGGAAAGTCGGGAGTAAATTAAGTTGGCACGGTTTGATCTCCACTTCTCTTTATATAGGTCCAAGAACAATAGCGGACCTAAAGGGTACAACCTTTGGACGCGCCAAATCGCGCTGCCTAGGTGCTCGATCTCCCCTTGGTTCCCTAACTCGGTCATTTGCTCTCTCGTAGTGATCGTCATATGCGTAATGGTTCTCGTGCTCGTATCTTCTTCCGAAATTGTTCTACTCGTAACCATGATCTTGATTCTCCAACCACTCGTTCACGTGCCTTTGATTGTTAACATAAGCATCACGCTGCAGAAAATCCTCATTCCTAAATGCCACGTTCTCGATGTTGTGTTGACGCATGACATTGTTGTTCATATCTTTTTTTTGCCTCATATTTGCCATGTTGAGTTGGTTATTGAATATGTTGTGTTGCTGGTTAACTCCTTCGTTTCTCCCCTCGTCTCGTCTCACGTTCTCCATATGTTGCTGACAATTAGCCCAATTGGCTCGGGGTTGTGGTTGTCCATGCAAAATAATTGGTTCACTACCATACCCATTTCGAATGGGGCGTGGTGGTGATCTTGGTGGTGAATCGTCATTTCGAACCGAATGGTGGGAGCTTGATCACAAGAAAAATCAGTTGCTATCGAGGAATTGGCCTCGGGAATAAAAATGGGTCTTGGTCTTGGCGGATTTGAACGGTGAATGTTGTGAATGAATGGTGCAAGTTTGCGATGAAGTAATCGCCTTCCTTGCATAAACTCAACAACACGTGAACGTACCAAATGGTAAAAACCAAGTGCGAAATATAAATAAAAATGAAAGTAAAAGGAAACTAATGAATCAAAAAGAAAACAAAATGACAAATATCTTAAATTCCTACTCGTTGCTTCCCCGGCAACGGCGTCAAATTTTTGATCCAAACTTTTGTGCACCCCTTTTTAATAAATTAATTTAAAAGCACGTAAGTTTGCTCGCAAGAGTACGAGGTACTTTTAGGGTGATAAGTTTGACTCGAGTCGTATCTCTTGAGGAAACAACTGTTCGGTCTTTCAGATGTTTTTCTCAATTTACGAACTAAAGCAAAATATATGTATAATTGGGGTTTTAAAAGATTTTTTATTGATCATTATAAACTAAAGAAGAAATTAAACTAAAACAAATTAAACTAATTACTTTAAACTAGATTATCAACTACGAGCTATAATTAAACTATCAGTAATACGCAACCATAAATTAAACCTAATTAATGAATCTAAAAACATGACCATAAGAAATTATCACTAAGCAATGTATCATATGAATCCAAGAACGAATAACTAAGCATGAATCAATCGCATATGTAAACTAAATTAAACCAATATCCAATATCAAGCATAAAACGATTAAGCTAATTAAACTAGTTCTAGTATTAACTAAGAAATTAACTAAGAAATTAACTACGAAATTATCTAAGAGTTTAGCGTACTTATTGGAACTAATGAAAGCAGTAAAAAGCTCCAGCTATTCCGGAGTTTGAACATTGATCTTGGGCGAAGATTGAATCCCGAACTCGAATTCGATGTTTTGGATGTGTTGTTCTTCGATCCTTGATCTCCGTCTTCAAATCTCATTATGAGATGTGGGATTATTGTTATCGGAAGCTATGGAACCCTAGGTAGTCGTGTGTCTCTCTGTCTCTCCTAAAATCCGAAATATGGAGGGTTTATATAGATATTGCAAGTCTTGGCGCACAAGAAACCCTAAAATCCGAATTCAGGGCCATCGCGTCGACGGTGCGTCGACTGACACGCGCTAGTGCACGGCGTCATTGCTTCCTGGGTGTGCGCGTCGGCTGGGCGGGTGCGTCGACTGACGCGGCCTTGCATTGACACTTCAAAAAGTTGTGTCGACCTTTTGTCGACTGACGCCCTTTCAATCGACGCCTCAGAATGTTGCATCGACGTTGCGTCGAATGATGCCCCTTCAATCCACGCTTCAGAATGTAGCGTCGGTAGTGCATTGGCCTTGCGTCGACTGACGCGGATCATGGCTCGCGTCGACGGAGCATCGACACTCGCGTCAGTCGACGCGACAGAGCGTATGTCTCCGTTTCTCGATCTTTTGCTACTCGTTTCACCGGAAAGCCCGTTCTCCTATTCTTGAACATCGAAATTCATCTATTACGAGTTGAACTCTTCCGGTTACTTTGCTGTAAGGTGAAAAACAACAAAATATCACCTATTTACATCAATTACGATTAAAATACGGTAAAATAAGCCGGAACTATAAAAAAACGGAATTAAGCTTAAATCATCCAACTTATACCAAAAACAAATAGAAAAACAAACTAAAAAACTAATAAAATAAGGACAAATCTACTCTAATCATGCTACTATATAAATCTTATTAATAAGTCCAACGCCGCGTAAAGTTGAGTTATATTAAAACAAAATTATAACTAATTATTAAAGAAACTGGAAATAGTGGAAAAAGGAATTTACCGATAACTACTAAATTGAGCTTCTCTCACTATCAGTAGGAAAAAAAGGGTTAGATTATGTTATTGATCACATGTCCAACAGAATTGAAATAAGTCATATTTCTAAACATACCTTTAAACTTTGAAAGCTAAAAAATATTGTAAGCTAACAGGTAGGAATGACACTTCAAAATTGAACCAATTAGAGGACTAAGTTTAGATCTATAATTTCAAAAGTCCACAATTAAAACTTAGATAACCATTTCACCTGGGACTGGGAAACATATTTGATTTCCTGGTAAATGAAGATTGATAAAAAATATGAAAAAAGGACCTGAATTTGGGTTCCTTTGACTGTATAAAAAGCAATGCGAACATGCTGAATGACGAACATAAGTAAATAAAAATTATGCACCTTAGTATGGAGAAAAGAAAAACTAAAATAGAAAAAAAAAAAAATCATCACCTTACGAACCATGATTTTTTGAAGCTGAGAAATTGAATGGTCTTTTCACATTGATCTCCTCTTCATCCTCGAAATGGTCCTCAAAATCTTGAAAAAGAAAAGGATAGAAAAAATTGAAATAACAAAGACAATTTACTTCATTAAGATGACTAAAAAAATGATGAGTTAGATAAATAACATAATTTAAGAGTAACACCACGAATGCAGAAATTAAAATGTCCGAATTGGAAAATCTAACCGCCACAAACGACTCAAGCCTAAATGAATCTCATTTTAATTCATTCATCGAAACATGATTCTATTTTACATGCGAAAACCAATAGAACCCAAATTCTCTTTACTTCTCATAAGAACTGTACAACCGTATGGGGCACAAAACAAATTCCAAAATAATAATGTAATATTTATGATTATGGCACAAAATCCCAACTGTCAATTAATTCAGGAACTGACATTCCTCAATACCAAAATCCACAACCCTAAAATAAAACTCACCAAAAATAGATCTGGAAACAGATTTTCAACAACTTTCCAGTCATATGAACACACTTGCATCAATGCATCTGCAGAAACATAAATGAGTGATTACATAAAAGATCAAGTAATTGGGTCATTGATAAAAAGTATGCCCAAGAGGAAGAAAAATCTCTATAATAATGAGAACATCATCTACTTCTATTAAACCATCGTTTATGCAGAAAATTCGAGTAGTTAGTAATGAAACCTAGGTAAAGAAAAAACTAATCTTTAGCCTCATTTTGTATATTTTCGCTTAATCTACCTAATTTTCACATTTTCTGATCAAACCTTTTGAGGTGCAGATTGCGAATTTTATATCTACAGTAAGTACTCGATACCTAATACAATCAGACAAGCAGTGTCCAAATCATTCATTTATTTCTTCTCTTGAACACATTTGTAGTCTGCATCTTGCTTTACAGTCACATGTCTGAAGTTTGGATTATGTGCCAACTTCCAATAACACTTGTTACATAACATTGTAACTATAGGCCCTTCACATTAATATAGGTTTGCATCCTCGAACTCCAAATCTCTCTGTTATTGAAGTTGTAGTCTGCTGCATATATTTTCCCCACAATATTAAAGTATTCGATAAAATAAATATAGCAGTCAATTGTTTTAGATTAACCTTTTGGTATAAGAAATTACCCCAGTTTCATAGAGCCCGATGCTGCTTCGTGATTATTTTGCTGCTCAGGAATAAGGTCGTAATAACGCACCTCGAGGTTTCTAAATGCAGCACAAAGACCGTAAATTGGGAATCTGGGCCTGCGCAGCAAGATATTAGCACCCGATTGAGCCAGAATCGACAACGCTATCTCAATAGCTTGTGTACAACATGCTGTAACATAAACATCGTCCGATAGAAGCTTGTAGGGGAGATCACATGACAAATACTCTGCTAATGCCCTGTTTGCCAAAAAATAAAAAAATAATCAAAATCCCTTTTCTAAGACTTCTATCTAAGATACCAGTGGAATGAACTATGCCAAATGGTAAATAAATAAAACAAACTAATAATTAAGTCCTTATCCTCAAAATCAATACATTAACTAAAACTATGCATAAGCTAATAAGACAATGTATTCAAATTATATGCCATCGGACACATTATCTCACCAGATAAGAGAATTTTTCATAAGATACCAAAAACCAAAGACAAAAAAAATAATTAAAAAAAAAAAAATAACTTGCTTTTTATTTTTTTCAAGCCAAGTTCTTATTTCTTAGCATCTTGTTTTGCATGTAATTGTGGTATTTTTCTCGTTTTCTTAATTAGGATTTTGTGATGTTTTTAGTAGTTCTTTATCAAGTTTCGTTAAGTTTTTCATTTGTTTTCTTGTTTTGTTGACTTTCGTGTTTCTTGTTAATTTTACATTTAATTGGGTTAAATTATTTCAATTAATTGGAGGTTTGGTGTAATTTTGAATTTTTATGTTTAAAATTCCTATTTTTATAGGTAAAGGCATTGAAGGCTAAAAGTACTAGCCAAGGCAAGCCAAACTCCAAGCCAAAAGAGACTCAAAAATGCCCAAACATTCTGGAATACTAGCCAACCCGCGCCACAACTCGCCAAAGTAGGCGCCAGACCTCGGTATTTGCCAAGATTCTTTCCAGAATTCACGCCAAATTGCCCACACTGGGTGGCGCTGCCCACACTGGGTTACCCAGTGTCCGTGCAGCGCCTGGCAGGCCCATTTACTCCCCGCGCACAGCGCCCGCCCACACCGTGCGTAGCGACCACCCAGAGACCGCGCGCCTACTGCTGGCGCTCGCCACACTTCTCGCCCAAGCGCTCGCCAACCCCCGCGCAGGCGCTTGCCACACCCGCGCGCCAACATGCTTGCCACACCCGCGCGCCAACATGCTGGCCACCTGCGCCCACCAGTGCCCAGGCTCGGCCATGGCCGAGCCACATCGAGCTATGGTCGAGCCATCTCGAGCCAAAATGTGCCAAAAAGCTAGCCAAGGGTCTATGGAGGTGCCTATGGGTCAAACTTGGTCAAACCCGGGAATTTTAAACCTCTAAGGCTATTTTGGCCCATGTAAAACCCAATTAAATATAATATAAATAGGAGACTTCTTTCATTTTTTAAGACACCTCTCATTTTCTCCCAACCCAAGCATGGGTTTGTGGATTAAAAATCCTCTCTCTAGTTTTTAAGATCTAATTTCTCTCTCTTAGGTTTTAGATTCAATTTCAAGCTTTGATGTCATTTCTTTTCTAGATTTAGATTTACTTTCATGCTTGGCCTTGGGTTTGTAAGCCTAAGAAGAATCCAAATACTCCTTTGGATTGTTACTTTTGATGCAATTTCATTCAAGCTTTGTTTCATTTCTTAATTCAAGTAAGTTTCCTTTCAATTTCATGTTTTATGCTTTATTTCCATGCTTTGTTCTTCATTTCCATGCTTGTTCTTCATGTTATGCCTTTTGCCTTAACACCTTGATTTCTTGTTAGATCTTAAGAATTGGATATGGAATCTAGATGAGTGACACATTTAGATCATAGATCAAGCCTTAGATCGTCTTGATTTTGAGCTGTTCTTGTGCTTTATTTGCAATTTTATTTTCATGCATAGTTTTAGGTTGAATCTTAGATCTAGGCTTCGTTGCTTGTCATTTCCCTTAAAGTTTTAAAATTTGACGTTAATTTTCATTGCTCTTTACATTCATGCTTTCAATTTTTTCTAATTTTCATTATTTGAGTTTTTATGCATAGTTGTACCTTGTGCTTGCATGCTTGTACTTCGTGAAACATTGCATTTTCTTGCTTATTTTTATTATTGTTTTGCATTTTCAATTAAGGCATCCGACGAGGCATTCGACCAACTTGTTATTTCATTTCCTAGTTTAGTTTAGATAGTTTACTTGCTTTATTTTCATTTTCGTTCACTTTTTCAAGCTTGAAACACATAGATTCTCTCAATGGAATCGAATTCCGATAATAACAAGCCAAGAACCCGTTGATTTATTTCAACATCAAAAAGACTACACTTCACATCTAAATACATTCTTATTATAATTTGTATTAAGAACTTATATTCAATATTCTTATGAAAACTTACATTATCAACAGACCCAAGTATTATATACAAATAACTAATGACTAGTGCAGCTTTATCACAAAATTCACCATAAATTATGTTTGAAAATGTATGAGCTTATAAAGTATTTCAAACACCCAGAAGACAGTAAAGAATGATAGGGGAATATTAAACAACATCTCACCATTTGGTTAAATAAATAAAATATTGAGTGTAGAATTGAAATATGAAGAGTTATATAATCATACACAAAAATAAATTAATAAATAAAGCATACCTTTCAAGAAATTGGATTGTGCAACATAAACAACTGGTGACGCATGAATTCTAGGGTTTTTTGAGCTGCGTATGAAATCCGATCACTTCCCATTTTCAGATGTGTTGTTCAGATCGGAAAAATTACAAAAAAGAAAAACCATATAAAAAAACAGATCATAAAATAATTAAGGCAATTTCATAAATAGATCTGAAGTTTTGGCATTCTTGTGCAACTCCACAAACCTTCTCTCTCTACTCAGTTCATCTTCGATCAACACAATATTTGACCCATCTTAATCGGCTCGCGTGATCATTTGCGCTTATCTTTATTGGCAACGACCTGGCGAGGAACAATCGTATCGTGGGTAGACACGGGATGGCCAAGTTCAGGGAGAACAAAAGCATGGCAGAGAAGGAACAATTGTATCGTGGGAAGTGATGGCTCAATTCATCTTCATCAACACAATCTATGACCCATCTTTCACGCCGCAAATGTCAAGAAATGCTTTTGAATCTCTCTTTTCTTTGAATATCAATTTCTAATCCTTTAGGGTTCAATAATCTGAAAAAAACCCCAATAATTATATATATATATATATATATATATATATATATATATATATATATATATATATATATATATATATATATATATATATATATATATATANAAGCCAAGTTCTTATTTTTTAGCATCCAAATACATTCTTATTATAATTTGTATTAAGAACTTATATTCAAAATTCTTATGAAAATTTACATTATCAACAAACCCAAGTATTATATACAAATAACTAATGACTGGTGCAGCTTTATCACAAAATTCACCATAAATTATGTTTGGAAATGGATGAGCTTATAAAAGATTTCAAACACCCAGAAGACAGTAAAGAATGATAGGCAAATATCAAACAACATCTCACCATTTGGTTAAATAAATAAAATATTGAGCGTAGAATTGAAATATGAAGAGTTATATAATCATACATAAAAATAAATAAATAAATAAATAAATAAATAAATAAATAAATAAATAAAGCATACTTTTCAAGAAATTGGATTGTGCAGCATAAACAACTGGCGACGCATGAATTCTGGGGTTTTTTTAGCTGCTTATGAAATCCTATCAATTCCCATTTTTAGATGTGTTGTTCAGATCGGAAAAAAAACCATATAAAAAAACAGATCATAAAATAATTAAGGCGATTTCATAAACAGATATGAAGTTTTGGCATTTTTGCGCGACTCAACAAACCTTCTCTCTCTACTCAATTCATCTTCGATCAACAGAATCTTTGACCCATCTTAATCAGCTTGCGTGATCCTTTGCGCTTATCTTAATCGGCAACGATCTGGCGAGGAACAATCGTATCGTGGGTAGACGCGGGATGGCCAAGTTCAGGGAGAACAAAAGCACGGCAGAGAAGGAACAATCGTATCGTGGGAAGTGATGGCTCAATTCATCTTCGATCAACATAATCTTTGACCCATCTTTCACGCCGCAAATGTCAAGAAACACTTTTGAATCTCTCTTTTCTTTGAATATCAATTTCTAATCCTTTAGGTTCAATAATCTGAAAAAAAAATAGTATATATATATATGTATATATATATATATATATATATATATATATATGATTACCAAACAACAACAAAAAAGCTACGAATATTATCATAGATGCGGGAACAAACATAGAAAACAAATCTGGAAATAACATAAATATTATTACAAATGAGTAATATTTGATATGAGTAATTATCCAAAAAAATAAAAAAAAACGATTTGTTCAATACAAATTGCATCGAGATCTGAACACCCAAAAAAAAATAAAAAACAAATCTTTTATTGATCATATGTACAAAAATTATCATAAACTAATCTTTATTTGAAATTAGAAAAAACAATTTTGAGGGATGCGACCGATGAACATAAAAATTGTGAGGAATAGTACCGAAGAAAGAAAAGGAGACGAAAAAGAAGAAGAAAAAAAAGGAGAAAAAAAAAAGAATACACGGACTGGTGCGTGAAAAAAGGTGGGCTACAAAATTTAACAAAAATAAAAAAAGTTGTTATTTATAGGGGGTCAAAATTTTGGCCTCACATTAAAGCTATATTAATGTGAAGGGCCGCTTCATGAAATCTAAAGCTCCATCTCAAAAAAATAATGGCTGACAACACGATTTTGGGACCGCTTCCCAAACTAATGGAAAATCAGGAAAAACAAATTGCTCTGCTGATGAAGCAAATGCAGGAAGAACGTTCCGCAGACATGCGGAACGTAGCCGACAAGTTAGAAGCAATCACCAACATTATGAGCAGTACAAATGCTCATTGGGGTGAGGTGGTGCTCTCCATCTCCAAGCTCGAATCTATTGATGATGTTGGTCGTGCTCAGGCGAGAACGGAGAGGAAGGCTGCCGACGCTTGATTTCTCTTAATGCATTTGTAATTTTTATTTTTATTTTTTTCATTTATAACTTTTTTGACTTTTGGTAATTGGAATAAAAATCCTTATTTTAAATTACTGTGTGTTTTTTTTTTAACTGTGCTACTTAATAGTAAGGAATATATAATGTTTAGGTTTGTTTGAACTTTAAGGACTACAAACAAGTTCAGCTGACTCATACATGTATAACTGAAATGCAGGTCCTGATATAATGCAAATAATTCTAACAAAATAAATTAAAACAGTAGATGACTTGTTGGAGGAACACTTGTCTTTCGATAGTCGACTTTGGTTTGCTTGACATAATAATAAAAATAATAATTATAATTAGTTGAATTTTTTTATCTCAATGTTAATTATAATATAATATGAATTCTATCACTATATATATTTTCTCAAGAAAACAGAGTAACAATAACAACAACAAAAAAAAAAGTAATTAATAAGAAAAATAAATTATGAACAGAGATACATGCATTTATATTTTCTGGTAAATTAATTTCCTATTTCTTTGTTATTTTTTTTATTGAGTTCTTAATTCAATTGTGCAGCGGTAGATAATGGATCGAAGTTGAATGTATGGTAGACGTAATACACTTGAATATATTCAAGGGGTTTAAAGTTTTCTTAAGGTTGTTGTGGATAATAAAGATAAGTCTGCTTCGGAAACGATTGTGTGTCCTTGTGTTGATTGCAAAAATCTGAGACAATTTTGGAATACGGACCAAGTGAAGAGCCATTTGATAAGTCGTGGTTTTAAAGAAGGTTATTCACTGAGCCGAACTTTTTGGTTCCTTTCAAAATTAATTACCGGTCAACCGATACGCGTCTACATTTTAAAAAGGAGTTTGAGTTCGCCCGCAAGAGAACGGGTTCACTTGTAGACTAGTAAGTGAACTCGGGTCGATCTCTCGAGGAATGGGAATCGGAATCAACGATGCTTATTATTCTAATATCACAAATTCTATCTAAAACACACGATCAAATGGGGTTTTGGAAATGATGCAACCTTAATTGTTTTGAAAATAAAGACTCTCTTGTCTCGAGGGCGTCAACCTCTCGACAAGTTGTGGGAAAAGTAATACTTGTAAACCAAATACGAAATACTACATATCGTACCAATAATTGTATCTAGCTTGCATGTCTTGACAATAACAATTAACAATCTACACTAGTGCAGAAACTGCATATCTAGAAGGGTAATTCTGCCTATCCAAAACGCCTTTCTGTGCCTTCTGTAGTGACATAGTTCTAGAAAGTCTGTAATTTCCAGAACGCCTTTTTTTACCCTTCTGGATTGGAAGACTTTCTAGAAGGGTTATAAAAAAGGCGTTCTAGAAAAGAAAATTCCTGATCTAGAATGGTACCATTCCATGTTGATCCGCCAATTTCCAGATCAGTTTTAAAAAAGACGTTCTGGAAAGTATAACTTACCAGAACGGTATTTTAAAAAACCGTTCAGGTTAATCATACCTTCCAGAACGGTATTTGGAAATAATGTTCTTATAAGTATGATTTACCAGAACGGTACTTGGAAATACCGTTCTGGAAGGTATGACTTACCAGAACGGTATTTTCAAAAACCGTTCTGGAAAGTTATACTTTCCAGAACGGTATTTGAAAATATTGTTCTGGTAAGTCATACCTTCTAGAGCGGTATTTCCAAATACCGTTCTGGAAGATATGATTTACCAGAACGATTTTTGAAAATACCGTTCTGGAAGGTATGATTTACCAAAATGGTTTTTAAAAATACCGTTCTTGTAAGTTATACTTTCCAGAAGGGTATTTGAAAATACCCTTCTGGAAAGTATAACTTACCAGAACGTATTTTTGAAAAACCGATCTGGAAAGTATTTTCTAGAACAGTAAAATTTTGCCTTTTAGAACGTTCTGAATTGTTGCAAAATACGCTTTCATCAAATGTAAAACATAAAAAATACAATTCTATTAAAAACATTAAATCCTCATTGAAATCATAATATTTATTAAATAAATAATTACTGTTTTTACACCATTTAAGCTGTTGGTCCTCTATAATACATGGTTTATGAAACTCGTAAGTAACACTAAAAATAAATAAATAATAAACACTCGGCAAGCTCAATAATTCTAATCCAAAAGGTATGATTATATCTCCAATCTGCTTGAGGACTTGAGCCGGTCTCTGAACTCGTTGAACTTGAGATTCCTCATGTTTTCAAAAGTGAAAACGTAGACTGAATCGTACTTCTCCACATCATCTCTTATCGAGTTCACCACAATTTCTTTATGCGCCCTTCCTTTCTTCTTTGTCTTCGATAGAGTCATTGCATCTCATAGATCAATGGCTAAAAAAAGCACATCCATATTAATAACCAAGAAATAATAATATTATGTATATGAAAAAGAAAAAGTAGTTAAAAGTGAGAAAAATTAAAACTAACTGTCCAAAGAACGAGCAATCTAAATATTACAGACCTTAATCTAACACAGAGACTATCAACAACAACTGTAAGGTAATTTCTAGGAACCATATAATCGATAACCCATTTATATAATCAAACTGAATTTAATAATGAGTCATAATTGAAATTATCGTTTCTCGCCCTGCTCGGCGTACTCAAGAGAGATCCAAGCAACACTGAAAACAGGAAACTGGAAGAACACTCCAATAACTCACACCACGACAGAAGCAAAATATACAAGAGGGAGAGTCGTAGATGCAAAAAAAAAATATTGCACTTCATATATTTGTGTGTGTGTGTGTTTAACCTGGAACGAGTGACAAGTCAGAATGTGAAACAGATTACAATCATATATTCAAAGTTGAGAAATGCATGGAGTGCTACCTTGTTCGTCTCAGCCAGAGTAAGAGCAGTCAGTTACTTCAGCTTTAGGACTTGATCAAGAACCAATTGTTGGAGACGGCTAGCATCACCTGGACCACAACATAAAAATGTAAAAGGCATCCATTGGGGAAACTAAATTACATGAAAAGTTATACATTCTTGGAAGGAAAGCTAAACATAAAATAATTTGATCCCCATACAACCAATTACTTGCAACAATATCTAATGTTTTTTCAGCCTATAAATGTGAGGGTGATTGATCAAAATAGGCTTTACCTCAGCTACATCTGATAAGCAATTATCTGTACACTCAACCATACAAAATAAGCAAAATCCGAGCATAATAGGCTTTACCTCAGCTACATCTTATAATTTCCCGTCAAATGTAGACGAGTTAAAATTCAATTCCAGTCTTTCCATTTCGGCTTCAATTTTCTTCAAAGACTATTCCAGTGCCTTGGTGAGGTTTCCACTTTCTGTTCAGGGGATAAAACTTGCATGGCATCATCGTTACGCAAAGTTCAATTGTGTTCTAATTAAACATGTGCATATGATTAAAAATATTAAATATTAAAAAAGCACGAGGAAATACAGCTCAAGACAGGTGAATCCCTCAAACAATGTCTTACCTTCAACAAACTTTCAATGCACCTGCGAAAATAAATAACAAGATAGGGTAAATAGGGTTGTACATATATGTACAAGATCAAAACTTGCAATAGGTCGATAGTTTATAAATCAGAATTTTATTTGGTAAATAGGGTTGTACATATATGTACAAGATCAAATCTGATATAGACTACTATAGCTTTTTTTTCGCGATGAGACACATAAGTCCTTGAAACAAAGCATCATTACATCTATCCTAATAACACCTTTCCAAGTATAAATTCTCAATGTCAATTAATTACGAAGTTCTAAACGGAACATTCAAGAATAAGATTTAATAAATAACTTACTACCTCCTTGTGCATTATTCTGATATCCATTTAGCATTTTATCAACGTTACTAGTTTTAGCTTCATCCATTTTTTTCTCACGGAGGGGAAAAATAAATCACACACAATTTTATAAAATAAAATGAACAAACACACACACACTCTTCACGAAAATTAAAAAAAAAAGAAAAAAAAGATCATTTTTTCCTCTTCTTACTGACCGCAGAGAGATGAACTATATAGATCGGCGATCAGACGGGGAGCTTTTCAACAGACGGAGGATAATTGCTCACTTCTACAAAATTATCATTACCGAAATTAGAATTAAAGCTCGACATATGAACAGATCTGAGATCGGTGAGCATGAGCGGCCGGTCATGCGCCTCCTCCTCGTCCTCACCATCGGTCTCGATGTTGACGCATGAGGACTGATCGAGCGAGGCGAAGAACGCCGCCGCAACGCTGGCGCCGAGCCACTGGGAAATTTTTTCTTCAAGTGGTGATCAGTTTTAGCCTCATCCTTCATTCGTAAATATCTGTCTTTCCGTAACTTATAATTTCCTGTTCCAGTTTTGCTTTTGAGTGTACAGAAATTATCAGATGTTGCTGAGATCATTTCCAAGTAAGCACGACAAGAATTATCTGATTGTTATTTGTTATTTTTAAAGTAAATGAGTTTTTTGTGTAACTGACTGGACATCAGGGGTACTTTCAGTAAATAGGCCACACAAAAAAACAAAACTAAAGCTATGATTCACTTTTACATGCATTAAAAAAAAGGAAGAAGACAAAAATTAATTTAATCAAATCAAGAATCATTGATTAGTATATGTAATGTTCTTGAAGATGTCAGAACAAAAAGAGTGAATCGTCAAATTACCTCGTGGCAGAATCGAAAGAACCCCATCCACTGATCCAAGTTAATGACTTTGTAATCGATTTGTATCTGTAATCAACATAAAGTGCACATTTTATGAATATTTTAAGCATGTTTCCGCATCCAAATAAAGATATATACACACGCATAATATTGTGATGAGTGTGAACATTGCCTTCAAGCAAACAACTTTATACCATCAATAGTTTCTTAAATTTTTACCGGTTGTATTACAAAACCCCTTGACACATATTTCTATTTTACAACTTGCACCTCATTGAAGGTGTAATTTATAATTTTTAAAACATCACTGGATTATTTTGTAATTAAGATAAACCACAGGGGCAAAATTTTAAATCGCAATAATCAAGTCTCACCAGCACCGTGCATTAACAACCAATTCGAGGCGACAAGCTAAATAATGGTTGCATGCACGAATAATTCATTTAAATATGTGAATTACTGAAATGAATATACAGTTATAAAATCCAAACCTTAAGATACTGATTAAGCGCGTCAACTTGAGGACGAAACTGTGATCCAAGAACAAGTTCCAGCAGGAGACAGATACTTTCGATGTCTATGCTTTTCTGCTTCTCCTCTGAAAGAAAACAGAATACAAACAGGTGAGCAGAAGATAAGTGATATTTGCAAAAGCTACCACCAAGGTTTAATCTAAATATTACAAAAAAAACTCAATTATCTCTCAAAATTACAAAACCCAGACACTCCGTTGAGATTTGTATCATCTTAACAAACAAATAACAAGGGTGTAATAGTAATTTTGAAAGATAGTAGTTTTTTTTAAAATAATTAGATTAAACCTGGAGTGTGCTTTTATAATTAACACAAAAATAGTTCAAAGAGGTCTAGGTAAGATACTAGTCTGTTTTTCTAAACCTAATATAGTTTCTAAAGATAAATAATTAACAGTAGACTCTCAATGGAGCAAGACTAAAACTTGGTTTAAGACAAACTGAATTCTATGCATTGCCTATCCATACAGACCAATAATTAATTGACTKTTGGTTCTACTTATTTAGAAACTCGAACAGAGAATAGTTTTTTCCACTAAATCTAATTGAATCGAATAAATAACCAACATTCTCAAAGTGAAACCGGGACGATACTAAAGAAACAGGAAAATTCATGTTCACTATTTTCTTAAAAAATGATCACACCAAGCTGAAACTTAGCTTAACAATAATGAAGGGGAAAAAAACAATTCAGATGTAACATCAAAATTCAAATTATCTCCCACTTCAATCTTAATTTCATGAAATCCACTCGATCGGATTCACAATAGCATAATCCTCACAAAATCAATACCGATAAAACCTACCTAAAACAATTAACAAATAAATTGTTATTATTTTTTCTTTTCCAGAGCAACAAAATTACAAAAGAATTCAYCTTCATACCRGRAAAATAGAAGACAAAAATAAAAAATAAATAGAATCACCACAATTTAAATTATTCATCACAGATAAATTAACAAAAACCTGCACGACAATCTGATAATCACCGCAAAATAAATCTG
>BMAC01000386.1:884078-917107 GCA_014905375.1 Phtheirospermum japonicum | reverse complement strand
ACATCCAAAAAAAAAAAAAGACAAATCAGATATCAAGCGAATATATATAAATGAATATATGAATGATGACAAGATATATTTTAGCCTAAATGATATTTTGTCAGATTTTCATCATCACTATCATCAATATAAGTCAGGCAGTTCCAACTGAATTTACAGCATGAAACTAATTTTATAAGCTGAAACTAAAGGACATATACACTCTTTAAACATGTTTGTTTGTAACACAGGTGATAGACAAACGCAAAAAATATATAATAAGATGATTTAAGTATAAAACTTATTCTTAGCAAACAATATCACTAAGAAAATACTAATAGTAGAAACAACATGAAGAGAAAATGAACCTTTCCAAGACAAAGAGTCAGGGCTACTCTTTGTAATTCTCTACCAGAAAGATTCACAGCCTCTTGATCCATCAGTTGCTCAATTAAGAGAGGTTTCATCACATCAAACATGAACTGAGGATGCATATACGAATCACGAATTTTTTGATGCAACAACATTCTAATAGTGGACTGAAATTTAGGACTGGTTTTCTATGGCTTGTAAGAGACATTGAACTCGGGTATTTCCACATCAGAACCTTCCACTGAATCAGGCTTCAAGAGACCAACCTACAAATCAAAACGACAACAACTTCATCATAAACTAACAAGTTGAACAAGCACTTCAATCTATTTAAATATATAGTAAAGAGATATACCAGCATCCGAATAAATGTAGTCGTTCCCGTCCCATTTTCACCAAGTATCACAACAATTTGCGAATCAGTAAATCCACCCTCCGCGAACTTAAACTTGAAATTGCCTTGGATTTTAGTCATGGTTGGGTATTTGTATCTCGCATAAGACTGAATTTCCTCAGCATTTTCTTGTGGAGTCTCAGCAACCTGGGAAGGATGAATATTCATTAAACATAAATAAGAATTGTGATATATCAATAACCACCAAAATTCCATTTAACAATGATAGAAGGATTATACCTTAAATGTTAGAGATTCTTCCCGAAACCTTAGATTCTCAGTTGGGATAAATCCTTGTAGAAAAATATTAATTCCTTCTCTGACGGAGAATGGAAGGGTTACCACCCCATAAACACCAGGTTTCCCGTAAAGGTAGCAAATGAAGTCCGATAAATAATCAAGAACACTAAGATCATGCTCTGCAACAATAACATAGCTGAAAACATAACATTTAATCATATAAAGCCCGTACAGAGTATAGTAAACACCATATGCTAATAATAGTTGACTTGGAAACAGTAAAGACCTATTAGGCCGAAGCAAGGATCGAATGACTAGGGCAACTTTGAGCCTCTGTTTCACATCAAGGTAACTCGAGGGCTCATCAAACATATAGATCTCTGCATTTTGTATAGCAACAACAACTATAGCAAATCGCTGAAGCTCCCCACCGGATAAATCTCCAACATTGCGGTCCATGACCTAATTAAACTCAAGATCAACATCGAGCACTTGTTTCATCTCTCTCTCATCTTTCTTGGAAAGAACCTGCCCAACATTACCTTGAACAGCTTTTGGGATGTGGTCGACGTACTGGGGCTTGATGATTGCCTGGGAATAAATGAATCACAAATAGCTTAACAAAATGATTAATAGAAACATCATAAATGCGTGGAAAGAAATTATAGGCAGGCTAAATAGCAAGTGGTCATGAATGTTAGTGGTTATAAATGCGTAGAAAGAAATTATAGGCAGGCTAAATTAGAAACAAATAGCTTAACAAAATGATTAATATAAATATCATAAATACGTAGAAAGAAATTATAGGCCGTCGACGCCGCGGAGGAGGAGGCCGCGCCGCCTAGGAATAATGGAGTCTGGGCGGGCGAAGGAGGAGCGGTCGAGGAGCTCCAGCCACTAGTGCAGAAACAGCATTCTAAAACAGAACATCCTGGTGCATCTAGAAGGGTATTTAAAATACTGTTCTGGATTAGACTTTGCAGAACGGTTTTTGAGATTACCGTTCTGGATAGACAATTTTCCAGAACGGTATTCAAATACCGTTCTGGAATGTAGACATTCCAGAACGGTTATTGAAAAACCGTTCTGGACTATGAGTCAATCCAGAACGGTATTTAAATAACGTTCTGGAAAGTGTACAATCCAGAACAGTATTTTAATACCATTCTGGAAAGTGTGTTTTCCAGAACGTTATTTAAAATACCGTTCTGGATTGTAAGCCAATCAAGAACGGTAATTATAAAACTGTTCTCAAATTTCTTGGTAAATTTAATGCCGCGGAAAAAAAAAATTTTGCCGCCCATATTTTTACTTTCCAGAACGGTATATTTAAAACCCTTCTGGATGTATTCGCCGATACAAAACGGTAAAAAAATACCCTTCTCGAAAGTTTACGATACAAAACAGTATTTTAAATACCGTTCTGGATTGTTCGTCAATCCAGAACGGTATTAAAAAACCGTTCTTGAATGTCTTTATAAAAAAAAATAAAAAAATTCCAATATTTTCACAATCTCAGCGCGGGTAAATGAAGCGGCTAAACGAAGGGGTAAATGAAATATTTTTACAACTTGTGGAAAATAAGATAAAAATTGCGACAGGCCAAAGTTTTGTATCACTTTCTCACTCCTCCTCCTCTCTCACCGCCTTCACCATCACTCTCCTTCTGCCCATCTATCATACCAAAATTCTAATTTTACCCCTTCAACCAGTTCAATTCACCGAAGCGTCGCTTCTCCAGCGTTGTTTCGATGGACAGAGCTTCTTCTCCCGCTGCGGCCTCCGTCGACTCTATTTCCGAAGATCTGAAGAATCAAAAGCTGGAGCATAACAACGACAATAATAATAATAATAATTATGGTCGCGATGGCGTTAATACTGGTATGAATGTTGATAATATTTGTCGAATTAGGGTTAAGTTAAAGCTGGAGGAATTGAAATGGGACCATTCGTTTAATCGTGAGCTTCCTGGTGATCCGAGAAGTGATTTAACACCACAAGAGGTTTGATCTTGTTTGACTTATTTGATAATTTACTGCTCTGATTTTGTGGATATTGATTTGCCTGATTGAATTGCTCCCGTGTCACTAAGTAGGTTATTCTATTGCAGATTTATATTAATTGGAAACTTGAAAGACAAAATGAATATTGTCTACTAGATGTATAATCCGTTTTAAAATAGAGAAAAAAGTTTCTGGTATTTAAATTTCGAAGTTTATGTATCAAGGTGGGGGTGTTCTTATGACCAGTGCTATGTTAAGAACAGGTTTTTCTTTTTCATTTTTGTCATTTGAAAATAGGGTAAATAATGGGGGCACAATGTGATTTTGGGTTATTTGGGAAATAAATAATCATTTTGTGATATTTGATGTTATTTAGTACCTGTTATGCTCCTTTAAATGGGATGTTCTAAATGTGTATAAGGGTTTCGTTCTGCGTGTTGACATCCGATCCTATTTAATGTGTTCTTATGTATTATATGCAGGTCTTGTATTCTTGTTACACAAAAGTATCTCCACCGGTATCGCAGTCTTCGTTTCAACCTTCAAGAACGAGTCGATCAAGCTCTGGTACTTAGTGGGGCCCGCCATCTTGACCTGCATTTTCCAGTACTCGCTCAGCACCATCATCCAAACCTTTTCCGACCATGTGGGAACTCTGGACCTCGCCGCCTTCTCCATCCAGAACTCAATCCTTGGCGGTTTATCCCTCGGCATCATGGTATGGTGTCGTAGTTAGGCTGAATTGCGTGCAGCATTTCTTTCTTGGTTCGTATTTGATTCGTGAATTTGTTATGATTGAACACATATGGGAATGGGCAGCGCATCGAAACCCTTTGCGGGCAGGTGTACGGTGCTGGGCAGATGGAAATGCTGGGCGTGTAAATGTAGAGATCTTGGGTTATTCTTCTCTCAACATCTACATTTTTATTAATGTTTATGTACATATTCGCGGAGCCAGTGTTGCTGCTGCTCGGGCAGTCGGCCGATATTTCTCAACTCTCTTGGAGTTTCGCGATGTGGATGATCCCTCAGCTGTACGCTTACGCGATCAACTATCCAATCGCCAAGTTCTTGCAAGCTCAGAGCAGGATGATGGCCATGGCCTGGATTTCCGATGCCATGGCCAGTCAATTGTTTTAATTTAATTTTTATTTGATCCGATGCTGAAATAAGTTATACTATTATTTAAGTCATTTTCTATACATGGTATCAGCTTAGAGATATGTTATTTTACGGCTCTAATCCTATTCGCTGGATACTTGAAGAACGCAGAAGTTGTTGTGGATGCTCTGTCAATATGGTGAGTTCAATTCTATTGTTTGAGCAGGAATATTGGATAACTATTATTCTTTGTCCGAAAACCGTGGCTATTTATTTTTACAATACTCCTTTGAAGGAGCAACCTCAAATATAAGTCTTTAATTGAGCCAATGTACAAATTACTTAAAATGAGGTCTTTGTTTCTTTTTCCTTTTTTTATGGCTGTTTAAATTTAAGGTACTCTTTATCTACAAGGAGATGGCTGTGTGTAGATAATATATTTATTGAATCTCAAGATCTTCAGAATGCTTGTAGAATTATCTCACCTCCACCATCCGCCACGGCCTCTCCCAACACCGCCCCTGGCTGGAGCTCCTCCACCGCTCTAGCCTTCGAAGCCCTGAAAAATCGAAAACCAATTGAAGCTCTAAAACTCTCTCTTTTCCCCTGTGGAGGCAGACAAAGGGAAGAAACAAAAAGTGGGAAAGCCAGAGGAAGAGAAAAATGGGACCGAGCACATCGACGGGGAGCTAGTTCTATCTATCGAAAGGCTTCAAGAAATTCAAGATGATCTTGAAAAGGTAAATCTGATTATTTTTTTCTGTAGTAGTTATCTTGTTGATGAGGAAATCTCAGAGAAAAATTCCATCGTCTTTTGTTATTATCTTGGATTTTTAAATAGATCCCAGAAGTTGTGTTTAATTTTATCATTTTTTTTTCTTTCCTGTATTTTACGTGTGAAGAGAAAGTCGATTTGACTTATTTTCTAATTATTATTATTATTATTATTATTATTATTATTATTATTATTATTATTATTATTATCATTATTAATGTGATTTGTTTCTTTTTCATTTTGTTGGATGTAGAAATATATATATATATACACATTGATGTGGTAGAAATAGGGATTGTATTTGGAACAGATGTATAATTATTATTGTAGAAATGTTGAGGTGTTTTGCTGCTCTTATGGGCACAACTGCGAAAACATGTTGAGGTGTTTTGCAGGTTCAGTAGATTTGGAAGAGGGAGGCTCCTCAGATGACAAAGGTGAACATTAAATTGTTTAGTAAGAGGGTCATAGTCAAACAAATAGCGGAGGAGTTGAAACTTACTGGTGATGGGGTTTATGAGGAGTTCACAAACTCCTATTTTGGGTTTTTGATGCACTTTGATACGCAAGGATCCTGCTACAGCACCGCCTTACATTGCCTTTTCACCCATGAGGTCATAAAGGCAGACGCGGGCCCGGATGAGTTATGGTATCGTGTTGGAMGKCATTTTATTCGYTTCTCCAAGTACGAGTATGCTTTGGTGACTGGGCTYTCTTTTGGGCCGACGGCATTTGACCCTTCTGCAGAGCATCATCCACCTACGAGTGGTTTATTTTTACGGTATTATCGGGGTCAGATGTTGACGATGGACGCTTTACGATTTGATTTTACAGACGGAGTATTTCGTGAGTCACCAGTCGATGCATTAAAGGTGGTAAAGTTGTTGATTGTATACTTCCTATTGTTTGGTAAGGATGATAAGCAAAGTTATATAGATAAGTTGGCGTGGACCTTGATTGAGGATAGTGATGGGTGGGAGACGTTTATTTGGGGAAAGTATAKATATCAGATCCTACTGACATATCTTCAGCGGTTACAATTCCTTTCATGCTTTTCACATCTGTTGGCCTTGTTTGAGGTCATTTTCTAATTTGAACTTTTTTTTAATTGGGTCATATTGCTTTGTTTTTGTGGGAAGTCATAATTTATTGATGGTTATTTGTATTTCATCTTTATACATGATTCAATCTAGTTTATGCCGATTATTCCGGTTTCATGTATTTGCACCTGTATATGTCTAACCTGTTATGTTTCATGTACAAAATGTGCGCTCAATATTAATAATTTCCTTTTTGTAGTCATAAAGATGCATATGAAAATGTGGACCCGATAAAATTTTTTTTGGCAATTTTTATATATTGCGTGACTCGTTGGGGTTGGTGCGTACTGAGTTTCCACATACTGCATATTGTGTTGCTGCAACACAGGTAAGCTTTGAATCAGTGAAATAGCTATTATTGTATATGATGTGAAGGTATAAAACTTTCTCAGTATTTCCTAGATGAGTTTTGATAATCACTGAATTAAACAAAATTTTAAGATGCTTCCAAGGGCTCCAAGCCAGGTTAAAATTAGATTTTTTTTTTGGTGAAATTGGTATATTAATCAATGATTATATTCTCATTGTTGTAGGCATAGAAATCTTCCTGGAACTCAATTGAAATATTTAAGATATCAAATATTTCTAGGAAGAGACGTGATTTAGTGCCAAAGAACAAAAATGAAGATGATACTGACATGTATAGTGATAGTAGTGATAGTGAAGAGGACGATGAAGAGGACGGTGTTGGATCTTCCCCAGTTTTACAGGTATGCTTATCTAGTTATTGAGTTTGACAAAAATTTGTGTCAAACCGCCTAATGGAGTACATTCCATTAGGCACGGCCCAAGTTTTAGTTTTTCAGCTTTTCTTATTAGTTTTTTAGGTTTCCTATTTAAGTTTTTTATTATATTTTTTTAGGGTTTCCAGTTTTAGTTTTTTAGGGGTTTTTGCCTTTTGTTTTTTAATGGTTTTTTCTACAGGTTTTAGTTAGTTTAGTTTTTTTTCAAGATTTAGTTTTAGGGGACCTGTTTTACAGTTAGGCGGTTTGACAGGAGTGTGATCGTTGCTTTTTTAGTACAAATATCATGCAATCTTTCTGATTCGAGTTGCATCTTCTTTTGATGAATCTACAGTTACGCAAAGTCTCTCATGAAGGAGGTGTAAACCGCATACGTGCTATGCGACAAAACCCTCATATTTGTGCTTCTTGGTCAAAGACAGGCCTTGTTCAGGTACAAATCTTTTTACCAATGGATTTACGTAAAACTAATACTTTAACTGAATTTATACCCATCAAGGTATATTGTAAATTCCCAATGTACTCTTTTTTTCCCCTAACGTGATCGATGCTTTGAAGGTGTGGGACCTCAGCTATCATTTGAAGGCTTTGGAAGAATCAGAAGCCGAAGCTGGCCATGGAGGATCAACTGTGTTAAACCAAGCTCCGATAGTCAAATTTGCCGGGCACAAGGATAAAGGCTATGCCATAGCTGGAGTCCTCTCGTTGCTGGAAAACTCGTGTCAGGTATGGCATAAAGCTTTTCGATAGTAGGGGTTATTAGCTATCTTTGAAAGTTACAAAAATATTCCTGATGTTTGAATCGGTGTTAAAATTATAATATTTTACAAATTTGAACGGGGTTTTGGAATGTTTTTTGCTTATGAAGGGGGTAAATGTAGGACAACATAAAATCTCAGGAATATTTTTGTAATTTTTTGGCTGCTTGTGTCAAACCTCAAGTATACTTTTTGTAACTATCCCTCAGTGTATATAAGTTGGTTGAGGTGAGTCATGTTGCATTACTGAAAGCACTTCTCAAATTACTCATATTGCAGGGGATTGCAAGAATTGTATTCATCTTTGGGAACCTGCATCTGATTCGTCATGGAATATTGATCCTTATCCGTTTATTGGCCATACCGCGAGCGTTTTTGCTGCTTTCTTGATATATCTGGGACCCACACTAATTTTTTTTTAAATAATTGTTTCTTCTGTAATTTACGTTTTGTTATTGTCTGTTTTGCAGTGGAGCCCTACAGAATCGTTTGTATATGCATCGTGCTCCGTTGATGGGAATATCGCGATTTGGGATATTCGTGTGGGAAAGTCTCCTGCAGTTTCGATCAAGGCGCATAAAGCTGATGTAAATGTTATTACTTGGAACAGGTGTATATAAATAATAACATTCTTTTATTAAGCTACTCTGTAAGTCTTGCTTTGATATTATGATTAACTTCATTTATGATGCATATTTTTTCTGGACTAGCTTGGCAAGCTGTATGCTGGCATCTGGTAGTGATGACGGGACATTTTCCATCCGAGATCTCAGATTGCTCAAGGTATTGAGTGGACCAATATCTTAATAATTTTTTTTTAAATTTTTGTTTTGTTTCTTCTTCCTAGAAAAAAAAAATACTGCCTTTTAGCACTGCGAATAGGAAAGAAACATATATCTAAGTTTGTTTTTGTGGTCATATTAGATGGATATGAAAGTCCTTTTCTTTTTTCTTTTTTTGTTTGGGGAAAAAGAGGTTAATTAATAAATGCCTTGAAGTTTGATCTAATTACAAAAACCTCATCTGTTTTTTAAAATTACAAAAAGTACCCCTGTAATTTTATTTCGTCTTATATTTACCCCCTTGGCATTATTTTTTGGAAACCCCTCTTCACATTTATAATAAAATTACAGGTGGACCCTTAATTTTAACACTTTCATCAACCCCGGGGTTAAATTTTGTTGTTTTGAAAGTTACTTAAGTTCTAATTATGCCAAACCTTGAGGATACTTATTGTAATCATGCAAAAAAAAAAAAAAAAAAAAAAAAAAAACAACTGCGTTTTATTCTCGCACAGGAAGGAGGTGCTGTAGTTGCCCATTTTGATTACCATAAGCATCCTATCACATCCATCGAGTGGAGCCCGCACGAAGCGTCCACCTTGGCAGTGACATCATCAGGCAATCAACTTACGTAAGAAACCTCTAACATATTATCGCACCATTTTAAGTAGCTAGCTCAAATTGTCTTGACTCGTGTTTCATCGACTTGGTTAATGTGTTTTCTCAGAGCATGGAACCTTTCACTGGAGAGGGACGAAGAAGAAGAGGCCAAGTTCAAAGCTAAGACGAAAGAACAAGTCAATGCCCCCTCTGATTTGCCTCCGCAGCTTTTATTTGTTCATCAGGTAAATTTGTGCTGCATTAATGTTCAGAAATAATTGATAAAACTAACCCTGAGATTTATTTATCCTAATTATTTGTAAAAGAGCCAAATATCAAGACGGTATTTGTAATTTTAAAAATAAATGTTTTTTTTGTTGTTGTAATTACGGATAAATCGCAAGGGTAGTTTTGTAACTAACCCTTAAATGTTTCTTTTTTTTTTGGGTTATAATTGTGCAGGGTCAAAAGGACTTGAAAGAACTTCATTGGCACTCACAGATACCTGGAAAGTAGTACTTTCCAGAATTTTTTTTAACTATATTCAAGACTTATGAAATTTTGTTGTTTATTCCAGAGGACAAGGTCACCCAACTGCCACTTCCCCGCCTTATTTCGGACCTTCTCGTAAGTTGGACTTTGAACTGGAAATGGTAAGCTTTATTCTCAAAAAGAGAAAATAGATAGTTTTTTTTCGTCAAATTGTTAACTAGACCCATCAGGTTTTTTCTAATGTTTCTCACATCATTCATTCCTCCTCTTCCTCCATTCTCACATCCCCTAAGAGGTAGATTCTCCGCCATGATGGTTGAACTTGTTTCCAAAAGATTCCCTTCAGTGGAAGGAAATAGTTTTCTCGGTCTCGACACACGTTCGATGCTATTGATGAATGGGGTCAATTATCCTCTAAGGCTTCGTCGACCTTGCATCAACAACAAACTATCACCGCATCGAGAGGCAAACCATAAAAACTATACAACTAACGACACATAAGCAATAACATAAATAAACATCATTAACACCTTTGCCATTCCCCAGCAATGACGCCAAATTTTGAGCCAAACTTTTGTGTTCCTTTAAAAATTAAAATCTAGTTAAACAAATGCGCGTCTACATTTGAAAGGTTTTAAGTTCGCCCGCAAGAGAACGGGGTCGCTTGTAGACTGGCAAGTTAAATTGAGACGATATCTCGAGAAAGACTAATCGGAAGTTGTTTTTGTGTTTGTTTTACGAATGAGAAAATAACAAAAATGCTATACTAAACACGCGGACAAAGGGGTTTTTGTTTTGTGAATTTTAATATACAGAACGAAGATTTATACTACTAGTGTTTTAAACACAAATCTTGCAAAGAGGGCATCAATCTCTATGCAAGAACTTTAATTAAAGTTTATAAAGATTTAACAACAAACTTCAACTTTAAGAAGATTAATAAAATGGGGGTTTAGGGCCTTGGAATCGTCTCCACGACCACTTGGGTATTTCATCGAACACTTAGTCTACGAGTTGGGGTTGTCAATCCCAACATATAGATTAAACACCCGATAATCCCAAGTGATGGTTCTAAACGATTCCCGGCACTAGACCCGTAAGTTCTAATTAACAACCATCAACAAATCCAATATCACAAGCTCAAGACAACTACAGATCATGATTGAATAAGATAGTTTAAACAAATAACATCCAAACATCCAAATTACGATAACATGAATCAACTAATTAACAATAAGTAATTCACCAACAAATCGTTCACAAGTACTTAACCATAAACAATTCTACTAAATATCATAACAACGAGATAAAGGTTTAGAGATTACTAAGTCGTGAAAAAACTCTATCACAACACTACGATGATTCCTTGCTAAGTCCAGCTATTCCGGGGATGAAATGAACCTCGCTGAATCCTGGAGGCTTATCACGAACCTCCGTCTACAGCGGTTGTAATGAACCAATCGAACTTCCTAACAAATTTTTTGTAAGGGCTATAAGTCAAAGGTCAAGAGAATTGTCAATTCTCTCTTCCAATAATCCAGTCTAAGTATCTAAAGGGGATCCAAAAGCTGTCCAATCGAAAAGTCCCCCTTCTTTGCGAAATTTAGAGTTTTAAAGGCTTCCAAAACCGTTTCGTAACTGCTGAATCCCGAAAATCTGCATTTGTAACTTACACGTACGATCGTACACTGGTCTTATCCGATCGGACGGAAGTGTCTATCCTCTTGTTCGATCGGACACTGATCTTATCCGACCGGACGGAAGTGTCTGTCCATAAGTCCGATCAGTGTGTCAGTCTATCCGGCCGGTATGTGTTTCGTCAAGACATCCGATCGGACCAGTGTTCTTTTGGCTGTTTTGAGCGCTGAATCCTTTGTCTTCATCTCTCGGTTTTGCCAAGTGACTCAGCTGTAAGAGAAAAATAAGAAAAATGGTCCAAAATGACCAGTTATTGGATGGAAAGTCGAAAAGTTAAGCAAAAGGTAAAAGAATGCAAAAACATGCAAAATAGCTTATTCTTAGCCTAAGAAGACGGTAAAAAGACTCAATCGTGACTCAAAATATCTAAAGATTCGTTAAAAATACGTATGAATCAACCACCACGTGTTTAATTGGTTTGTTCGTCCTCGAACAAAAGAGAGAATAAAAATCAAGGAGAGTGAAAATGGTTGGATCAAAGAGTCGTGTTGTGCATATAATTTAGTTTTGCAAATATAAACACTTTCGTCGAAAACTTTAAAGCTAATCTCGAATTACCTTTTCACCTTGAAACCAAAAAAATGCATCCTCACAAAAGGGAAATATATATAATGGTGCACTCAACATAAACATGCATTCAACGACTCATGAAAATTAAAGTTCCTTTCAAAATTAATTACCGGTCAACCGATACGCTTCTACATTTTGAAAAGGAGTTTGAGTTCGCCCGTAAGAGAACGGGGTTACTTGTAGACTAGTAAGTTAACTCGGGTCGATCTCTCGAGGAATGGGAATCGGAATCAATGATGCTTATTATTCTAATATCACAAATTCTATCTTAAACACACAATCAAATGGGGTTTTGGAAATGATGCAACCTTAATTATTTTGAAAATAAAGACTCTCTTGTCTCGAGGGCGTCAACCTCTCGACATGTTGTGAGAAAAGTAATAATTGTAAACCAAATATGAAATACTAAACATCGTACCAACAATCGTATCTAGCTTGCATGTTTTGACAATAACAATTAACAATCTAACGTCTTTAACAACCAAGGTTCAACAATGGTTCAATCACTATTCCACTATAGAAATCATATCAAACTCTCAAAGATTTATAACAATTTAAATACTAAGATGCTTCACGAAATATAACTAAACCAATCACAACTTCATTCTCAATCCAAAAGCAATTATTCATCCAACATCAATAATTCAAAACGCAATAATATGAATTCCTATCGCCAACACCTTGAAAATCTATCAACTAAGCATTATCTAACAGGCTATCAAACTGTTCATATCAAATTCAAAATCAAACTACTTCGAAAACATCAAGAATTCGAGTTTAGAAATTACTAATCGTTGGACTTCTTTCAACGAGTGATGATGACGAATGAGTGCACTCCGAGGGTTGCGTAGAATCTAGAGGCTTGTCACAAACCCAGAACCCTAGCGACGAAGGTTGGCTGCTGATCGAGGATTTCTTAGAACTCTAAGAAATCTTCTCCGCAATAGTACGAAGTCGATTGTAGAGCGATAAGTTTTCCTGAGTCGTGTCTCTCAAGGATAGATATTATCGGTGGTCGGTGTTTTTACTTAGTCTCTTGTTAATCTCAATTAAACTAATCTACTCCCAGCTCGGTTTTCTCATTTCCACTCTAAACGTCCGCCGGCTGTCGCTCCTCATTCGCGCTGTGTTCCCTTGCTTGTCCATTCTAATCCGAGTCGAGTGGGATGCCTCCAAATGTGTGCGGGCTCCGCTTGGTCATCCTACAACCAAAAGTACGAAAAAGAGTAAAAATATACGAAAAACTACTAAAAACCACACAAAAGCTATAAAACCCTAAAACAAATAAAATAGGCCAAAACAACTCCTAAAAACCGTAAATGCAAGCAAAACACACGCGAATGCGACACAAAAAGGTAACAAAAAAGTGTACAAAAAAGTACAAATAAACCACCCCACACTTAGAATGATTGCTTGTCCTCAAGCAATACAAATCTAGAATTACAAAACTATCCCCGTGTGATCCTAATCTATTGCACAAAAACCTAATTTGAGGTATTGTATGCTAAAATGCTCATTAGCTTGGCTAAAAGGACGACAAAGATGTCTTGACAAAGAAAGTTTAGATCGACTCCCGAAACCTAAAAGTACTAGGTAGTCCTCCAAGTCGGTCCCCTTGTCCTTGCCCCGGCTAAGGTCTATCCACGGTCGAACCATTAATCGACTCCCTACTAGCCCCAATTGTCCACAACTCTCTTTAACAAACAAAATCTAAAAAAATAAAAAAGAGGAAACGTGCAAGAATTGCACGTTTTATTACATATTAACTACAAGGATTTATAACTTATCCTTGTTTATTAATCATCATTTTTTTTTCTTTTTCTTCTTTTTCTTTCTTTCTTTTTTTATTTTTTTTGGTACCCAAGGAAATAAGGTACTTAAATACAAGATATATAGAAAGAGAAATAAACGGCTCCGACCACTCGTTGCTACTAGCAACTTACAATGTTTTCGATCGAGCACATGGAGCAATTAACGACTCCAAAATACAAAATAAAATCCTATAGAGAGTGTTTGATGACGAGGCTAGTTGAGGCACTAGTTCTATATGAGCTCAAGGATAGCACAAAGCTAAAGCCGAACAAAGATCCCAACAAGTCAAATTACCTAAGTACACTAAATTCGATCGAAAATCTAAACTCCCTAACCAAATCATCAAAACCGCGTCACTTCACCAAGGATCCAAGCAAAAATAACACACACGCTACTCAAATTAACACAATCAAGAATGCATCAACTTAAAAATCCTAAGACGAACCCTAACCACCACCCCACACTTCAAACCTAGCAATGTCCTCATTGCATATTAAGCTAGAAAAATGCGGTAAAAAGTGTAAGGGAAAAGGAAACGCCCCTATCTCCGAGCTTGTGGTGACGTGGTCGGAAGAGGGAGTAGACGACCACCATACGTGATCGTCCCAAAATGGGTCGACGTACTCCTTCGATTCCCCGACCGTCATCTCCACTCTCTCGTCTTTGGAAGTAGTTGTAGTCGGGCATGAGAGAGTAGGATCCAAAACATCCCCCACTACCTCTTCCACCTCCTCTTGTTCAAGTAGCAATAAAGCATCGGGTGATGGCAAAAGAGGCTCGATTAACTCCACATCCTCCAAAACCAGCACAACTTCATCATCCTCGCCAAAAGCAAGCGAACTCAACACTCCAAGTGCTGTTGAAATCCCCAAAGGCGACCCCCCTCACATTCCTCTAAAAATTCTTCACAAAGCACGAGAGGGGTAACGCCGATCTCCGACCCTTTTTCCTCACCCTCTAACTCCACCTCCGTGCACACCTCTTCCAAAACACCGTCAAAAGTTGAATTGCCAACAACAACGGTGGGAACCGCCACATCGAAGATGGGCATCTCATCAAGACACGGTCTTTTAAGCTCGTCCACATCATTGGCAATTTGCTCTACTTGAGTCTCCATGCGAGCAAGGCATTCATCCAATTGTCGAATTGCCTCCACAAGCTTGGATGAGAGAGGCTCAAAGTCCGGGAGTTGGGGCATAGATGAATCTTGAAAAAATAAGGTATAAGGGTTATCGCTCGAAGTGTACGATCTCGAGGTGGGTAGATTATAAAAATCGTAGCTCCAAGAATATGAATCATGAATTGATGGATCATACGTGTCTCGAGTAAGAAAAAGGCGGGGCGAGTTGAGCATATGGATCGTCAAACCTGGATCATAAGAATCACGAGTCGGTGCATACGGGTCCATGCTCGGGTTGTGGTGATTTGAAATCGGTGGAGAATTAGAAGGGCTTAGGCCAGAATAATCAAAAGAGGAGGCCCGTTCTTCACCGATCGAAATATACGGGTCTTCGTAAGTCGAGGGGACCCGATAGCTTGGGGGAGTGGTGTACGAATTTGGATACTCGGAAGTTTGGATTTGGTTTTGGATAATTGGGAGTTTAGATATAAGGGTCGTCGTATGGCAAACTAGCTCGATAGTTTACCATCCTCGGTCGGATCAATCGAGCGGTGGAGGTATCCTTTGATCATCGTGAGTGTGGGCGGACGGCATCGGGCTTCCCGAATGAGTTCCCTGCAAACACAACACTCAACAAAGGATTACGGGCATCGAAAATAAAACAATAATTTAAACTAATTACTAACTAAGACAACAGGAGAAATAATTAAAAACATCATTTGCCTTAATCTATCCCCGACAATGGCACCAAAATTTGATCGAGGATTTCTTAGCACTCTAAGAAATCTTCTCCGCAATAGTACGAAGTCGATTGTAGAGCGGTAAGTTTTCCCGAGTCGTGTCTCTCGAGGATAGATATTATCGGCGGTCGGTGTTTTTACTTAATCTCTTGTTAATCTCAATTAAACTAATCTACTCATAAGAAAGCAATAGTCATTGATTTGGGTTTAAGTTTTATGCTAAAATTTGAATTTAAAAGGAAACTTTAATTCAAAAGGATTTAAATGAGAATAATGAAAATTAGGGTTTAGGGTGTTTGGTTCGTCTCCACGATCAATAGGTTTTTGCCGAGCACTTAATCCACTACTCGGGGTTGTCAATCCCGAGCCTCAACAAAATCCGATTAATGGTTCTAAATGAACCTTGACCCTAAACCCGTAATTTCTAAACTAGTTGCATCAAATACATATTAAAGCTTGCTTAAAAGTAATTAATTAAAGTCTCATTAGTCAAACGTAATTAACAACCTTAAATAACTTAACAACTACTAAACTAAATAAGCTTGTAAAATTAAAAGAGAAAGACATGGAGGGAAATTAAAAGCATTTGAAATTGAAGAAGTCAAAAGAATTAAATGGGTAAAAGTCAAATTGTTCAAAGAAGAAAGCTTCATATTTCTTTAAGAACCAAAAGTTTGCCTAACTAAAAGATGTAAAAAGCTTGAAGATGAAAGCATCCATGGAGTTTTGCAAGGAATGAAGAACTACAAGCTAGAAAATTGAATTGAGAAGTTGAAAATCTAGAGAAAGCAACATGTACTACAAATTAAACAACCAACATCAAAGGAATTACAACAATACAAATATAACACAACCTAAAAGAGAAAGATTACTACCAATTTTTGCATTTCAACAAAAGTTTCAAGTCTTCAAACAACAAGCACCACAAATGAAGGAGGTGTCACCCACTCCAACACTTGCTTAAGAACAACTAACTACCTACTAATTAAAAACTAACCAACTAAGCTAAACTAGACTAATTACTAAGCTAGCTAAAACTACATTAAACTAGGGTTCTTGAGGAATAGAAAGAGTAAAGGCTTGGAGGAAATGGAACAAGTCCAAAATCCACCAAGAAGAGTTGGATAAGTTTGGAGAGAGCTGGTCCTATATATACAAAAATGCAGGGGCAAAATCATCAAAATGGGTCAAAATCTCAGAGAATCCTGCGTTGCAGTCGATCGACTGAGAACCAGTCAATCGACTTCCAGTCGATCGAATGCTTCCTCAAAATTGGCAAACTCACAGCCGAGCAGTCGATCTGGAGAGGTCCAGTCGATTGACTAGTACGGCTGCTCTCAGCTTGGTTTTCTCATTTCCGCTCTAAACGTCCGTCGGATGTCGCTCTTCATTCGCGTTGTGTTCCCTTTCTTGTCCATTCCAATCCGAGTCGAGTGGGATGCCTTCAAACGTTCGCGGGCTCCGCTTGGTCATCCTACGGCCAAAAGTACGAAAAACTACTAAAATTCGCACAAAAGCTATAAAACCCTAAAACTAACAAAATAGGCCAAAACGACTCCTTAAACCCGTAAATGCAGCAAAACACACGCGAATGCGACACAAAAAGGTAACAAAAAAGTGTACAAAAAAGTACAAATCAGCTGCTGCGAATCGAACCTTGATACGGTGTTGTACTGAATAGATACGAACCCTAGCCTCCTCTGCTGTTTTTAAACAATCTTTGGCCGTTTCGTAACTGAAAATTTCCAAAAATCTGCATGCGTAATGTACATGTCCGATCGGATGAAAGTCTTGTCCGATCGGACGAAAGTCTTGTCCGATCGGACAAAGGCTACTGTTTGCTGCTTTGATCGGTGCACCAATTCATTCGGCTGGTGTGCTCGTTATCAGTCAGACCGGTCGGAGACATATATTGTTCGATCGGTGGGTGTCCTTTTGGGATACTTTTGAGCGTTGCTTCCTCTATCTTTGTGCTTTGGATCCACCGGACACTCTAGCTGTATGAGAAAAACAAAGTATTACTCTCATTTGGATCGATTAGCGATCAACAAGTAAGAAAGTTAAGTAAGGGGACAAAAAGTGTAAAACGATGCAATTCATCCTAGTCTTAACCTGAAAAAGATAATAAAAAGCCTGAAAGAAGACTCAATTATGTACAGATTTGTAACAAAAACGTACGAATCATTCACGATGGATATGGCATGGTGAAACTCTACCTTCGACTGATAATACAGCTCACTCGATAGCTCCGTCTACGTATGATACTTGTGATAGTAAAATAGAGAACGACGAGGATGTAGATAATGATCGATTAGATGAAATGTTGCATGATATAGGAGGTGATATCAATAATGTTTCTGCGTTTGAAAGATTATCTGTTTATGCTGGAAAATCGTTGTACCATAAATGTACTAAATTTACAAAGTTATCGTTTATGCTTAATCTATATAACCAAAAGGCAAAGAGTGGATGTAGTGATACAAGTTTCTCGGGGTTTCTAGAGCTTCTAAAAGATTCATTTCCTGATGAAAACGAGCTTCCCACTTCAACCTATGAGGCGAAAAAAATTTTGTGCACGTTGGGTCTGGAGATCGAGAGGATATATGCATGTACAAATGATTGCATATTGTATTGGAATGAATTCAAGGATTTACGGGACTGCCCAAAATGCGGGGAATTGCGTTATAAAAAAATAGGCAGTGATGATGGTGGGCTTGTACATAAAAAAGGACCTCCAGCCAAGGTTTTGTACTATCTTCCGGTTATTCCCAGATTTAAACGGTTGTTTTCAAATGCTAGAGAAGCGAAGAATTTGCAATGGCATGCTGAAGGAAGGAAGAAGGATGGAAAACTAAGACATTCGGCCGATTCTCCGCAATGGAGAAACATTGATGGTAAGTTTCCCAAATTCGGTAGTGAGAATAGAAATCTTTGGCTTAGACTGTGCACGGATGGAATGAACCCACATGGAAACATGAGTAGTCGTCATAGTACTTGGCAGGTTCTTTTAACAATTTATAATCTTCCTCCTTGGCTATGCATGTCATTGTTGATATCCAGACCTAAACAACCAGGGAATGACATAGATGTGTACTTGGTACCTCTTATTGTGGATTTGAAAAAATTATGGAACAAGGGTGTGACCGTCTTTGATGCTTATACTCAAACAAACTTCACCTTACGAGCCATGATATTTTACACGATCAATGATTTTCCAGCCTATGGTAACTTGTCAGGTTATGCAAATAAAGGAGCTAAGGCATGCCCCATTTGTGAAGATGAGACAAGTAGTATTTGGCTGAAAAATGGTAGAAAAAATATGTACATGGATACCGGGGCCTTTCTCCCAAGTCATCATCCTTATAGAAAAAAAAAAAGATTTTCAATAGGAAAACTCTGGACCGAGTTACTATATCGCCATTATCCGGATGTGCAATTCACGATCGTGTTAAAGATATTGATGTTGAGTTCGGAAAACTTTCTAAAATTGTCTAAACGGGTGGTTGGAAGAAGAAATCCATATTTTGGGGTCTACCATACTAGGAACATTTGTTGGTTAGACATTGTATAAATGTGATGCATGTTGAAAAGAATGTATGTGACAGTGTTACTAGAACATTATTAAACTTTCTGGGTAAGATGAAAGATGGTAATAACTCTAGAAAAGACTTGATGGAAATGGGGATCCGGGAGAAGTTAGCACCGAAAATGACTGACAAGCGAACTTACCTACCTCGAGCTTATTATATCATGTCAAAAAAAGAGAAAATCAATTTTTGTGAGTGTTTGAATAAAATCAAGGTTCCTTCTGGTTATTCTTCGAATATTGAAAAGCTCATTTCAATGAAGGACCTGAAATTTGTTGGTATGAAATCTCATGATTGTCATATCTTAATGCAGCACATACTACCGGTTCCAATTCAAGGCTCATTACCAAGAGAAGTGAGGCATACCATACAAACCTTTGTCATTTTTCCAACGCAATTTAAAGTAAAGTTATTGATCCCGGGTTATTAGATGATTCGAAGGCCGACGTTGTTAAAATTTTATGCGAGTTTGAAATATTCTTTCCTCCATCGTTGTTTAACATTATGGTGCACTTAATTGTCCACTTAGTTCGAGAGGTTAAGTTGTGTGGGCTAGTTTTCTTGAGGTACATGTACCCGTTCGAGAGGTACATGGGTATATTAAAAGGATTGGTGAGGAATTGTTCTCGGCCTAAAGGGAGTATCATTGAAGGTTACGCTGCCGAGGAGATAATCGAAATAAGAAAACATCCCAGAAATTCTAATAGTTGAGTCTTTCCAAAAAGATGCATGTGCAATAATCCTCATTGTGAACCCGTGATTGGAATTGTCTTGAATTAAAAACGATTGTAGTCAATTGTGTTGCGCAATTGCCCGGTGGCACATCGTTTGGAGTTGATTTGGCCGAATTGTGGCATAATGTCTTAAATGATTGGATTGAAGCTCATCGAAAGGTTGCCGGACTGCGGCTAAATTTTGTCGGATTGCGACCTCGATCGGCGGAGATGAATTCGTAAAATCAGGCGAACAGACGCTGCTAGTGGTTATACCTAGCGGTAATGATTATCGCTACAGTAACCGCTAAGTTTCATGTTCTTCACCAATTGTTAACTTGGTTTTGTGCATAACGGTTGGTTCAGTGTGATTGCTAATAACTAGCGATAGGTTCTAACGGTAAGGACTAGAGGTAACGGTTACCGCTAATGTACCTCTACGTCTTCAGTTTCGTCTAAATTTCCGAATTTCCTGCACATTAGCAAACACATAAACGTACCACGGCAATTGACACAATAAAAACAGAAATAAACTAAATAAAAATCGATAGAAAAATTAAAGAAAAAGAAAAAATAACGCTTGGGTTGCCTCCCAAAAGCATAATATTTCACGTCACATGCTCGACGCGTTTCAACATTTAATGCTCGGCTCGAGGTGGATCACCCAGCTCCACCATGTCACTTGCTTGAAAATCCATCTCAAATATTTCATTGGGGTTCATAATTTCGAGGTCAGCTCCAATGCCGCGAAAATCAATTCCAAATAGCTCTGCTATCTCCTCCCAACTTAGAAAGTCATCGTCGTTTTCGACTACCATATCGTCCAAAACCGTTAACCTCTTAAGCTCTTGGATGCAAGTATCTATCGGGTCGACATACGAACACTCATCTTCTTCCATCAATGACGTAGGGAAGTTATTCATATCTCGCAATGAAAAAGTGACCGTCTCTCCCAAAACGGACATGCTCATCCTCCCCTTATTCACATCAATCACTGCATGGGAGGTAGATAAAAATGGAGAGCCTAGAAGAATAATATGCCCCCTTTCGTCACTCGGCATCTCTCCAACATGCAAAAATACAAAATCAACTGGTATAATCAATTCACCCACTCTTACCAAAACATATTCAACGATATCTAATGGGTGTCAAATTGAACGATCCTCTAGTTGGAGTTGCATCTTCATCGGTTTCAAGGGTCCTAAATCAAACTGCTTATAAAGGGAACGCGGTAGTAAGTAAATTCCCGTGCCAAGATCAAGCATTCCACGTGCTTGTTGCCTATTCTCTAATGAAATATGTACACAAAAACTTCCAGGGTCCTTCTCCTTCGTAGGCAGCAGTTGCTTGCATAACGCACTCACCTCCTTCGTTAATGGAACTTATTGATTTGTCTCCGAGAGCCTATATGTTGTTGCAAGTTCCTTGAAGAATTTCACCTACGCCGGCATTGTCTTGATCACATCCAAGAGAGGAAGGTTGATGTTGACGTTCTTCAGCAAGTTGTAAAGCTCCATGAACTTCTTATTTTCTTTTTCCAATCGAAGGCGGCTTGGAAATGGAACTTTTTCGACTATCGGTGAAGTGGGAGTTTTGTTCGTGAGATTTTATTTCAAAGATCCCAGAATGTAAGGCCTTTATTTCTTATGCAATTGTTTTACTGACTTGGGTACATCTCACTTTTGTGATGTCGGTGTTGGACTCTCCGTCATCTCTTCGTCCCCTTCGTCATTTGTCTTGACTCCATTGTCAATCACTTTTCCACTACGTAGGACTTTAATTGCTGAGGCTTGCTCCATTTGACTCGGGAATTTTTCCTTTTCCTTATTTGATCTCGCAATGTCAGCCGCAAATTGTCTTATCGTCCTATCTATCCTCTCCATATTCTTAGCAAGATCATGCACTATCCTAGAGAGATTGTCAATACTATTCACCTTTTTTGAGAGGTCGTGTATCTTTGCATTCACTTTCATAAGTCCCTCTCTATTATGGAGCGTCTCAGTCACTTGATTTTTTTTTCCAAACTAACAATTGATCATTTGGTTTAACCTGATTTGATGTTTGCCCCTTTGTAGGTGGTGGTGGTGGGGGAAGGTACTGTGGGTCGGTCTGTGGCTTCATCGGCGCATAATGTGGGTTCCCAGGACCCCACTTCAAAGAGGGAGAATCACCCTGTGCCTGAAATTGGGTTGTGGGTTTCTGCCCAGAATTGTTGGGTTGGAAATTTTGAACGGCGTTGACCTCTATGTTCGACTCATCATCAAAAGTCATTGAACACGCATTCGCTCCATGTCCAAATTCTCCACAAATTCCACATGTCTCTTGTGAAGGTTGCGATTGTTTCTTCATCATCATGTTCGTCAACAACTCCACTTGCTTTGTAAGTTTATCAAACTTTTCATCCTCCGCTCGCGCAACTGAAACCTCATTCACTCTAAATTTTCGAGGCCTTGAACTCGTTTGCCTCGACTTGTCACTCATAAACTCAAAAAGATTCCATGCCCCTTCCGCAGTTAGATCTCCCAAATCTCCAGCCCTCGTCTCCACTTGCTGCTTGAAAATTGGCAATAAGCCTTCATAAAAATAGGTATTCACCAACTCGGGACCATTGTTATGATGCGGACACACAAGGAGAAGTTCCTTGTAGCGCTCCCAGGCTTCATGAAAATAATTCACCTTTTTGCTGCCGGAAGGTGGAAGTTTCCCTCCTTAATGTCGTTGTTGTTTGGGCCAAGTAAAATCTTCCAACAAACTTCTTGAACACCATATCCCAATTAGTTAGGGAGTTAGGTTGCAATAACAAAAGCCACTGCTTTGCTTTATCCTTCAAGGTGTTCGGGAAGAATCTCATCCTAAGTTGTCCAACTGTTAGACGCCTAGCTTGAATACATGCCAGTTGCTGGTAAAATTCGCGAATGCAATTGAGTGGGTGTTCATTGGGCAATTCGTAGAAACCGGGCAACCTGTTTAAATCATCGATCCTTAAGGGGTAATTTCGGGCCGCTTGCCCTAAAACTATTGGTGAGCTATATGGTCCAATGGTTGGGCACGCGAGGTCGCCTTGTTTATGCACATTTTGATATTGAGGGACTAGTCTCCCACCAAAGTTTACACGACCTCCGAAGTCCTCCCTATTCTCATAGTACTCATCATCTTCTTTGAATTCATCATTCTCGTACCCATTTTCATATTCATCTTTCATCATATCATCATTTTGCCAATTATATTGTCCACCTCATCTATTTTGGAAACGGTTCAGTGCTCGTCCTCGATTTTGATTGTCATTATTCTATTGGTTGTTCGGTGGCGGGGGCTCGTCATTACCAACTTGATTGCGCAAAAACTCTTCATTCACTCATGCAAGGTATGCTAGAGCCTCGGATTGATTCCTAAAGTGTTGTGGATGGTTGATTGGGTTCCCTGGTATCACTGCTTGCCGATTATCTTGGCCTTGGGCCCCCCCGTTGTTTGGATTGTTGAGGAACTGGTTTCCTTCTTGATTCTCTTCGTTATTGATACTTTGGTTGTTTCCGTCGTTATGCGCTTGATTAGGATCAAGAATCGGTGGATCTTCTTGACGATTGTCTTCATGTGGGTCTCCAAAGTTTATATCATTGGTATATATCATCGGTAGGTGGAATCCCATATGGTTGGTGGAGAGGTTGGGTAAGAATTTTGTTTCCATGCCCTCGACCACCATTCGTTCGTCCTCCTCCTCTTCCTCCTGGTCCTCGGCCTTTAGTAGGGGTAGTGTTTGACATGTTGGCCGAATTTGTATCACGATTAATTGCGCCAGGGGAATGAAAGAGTCTTCTCGGTCTCCCAACTCGTTTGATGTTGTCTATATATGGAGCAAGTTCGTTTCTAAGACTTCGACATCCTAGCATCAACAAAAAAAACATCAACGAATCGAGTGGAAAACAAAGAAACTTTATACAAATAGACGGAAAAGCAAATAACACGAACAAACATTATCAAAACCTATGCCAGTCCCCGGCAACGGCGCCAATTTTTGATTCGAGATTTTGTGTGTGCCTACTTTGTAAGTAATTGTCAGAAATTTAATAGCTCGCCCGCAAAATAACGGGATCGCATGTAGGTTAACAAGCTTAAATTGAGTCGTCTCTCAATGACTGATGTCCGGAATTTCTAATGTTTGTTTAATAACAATGTTTAACACGAGAACTTATATAAATTTGGGTTTTGAAATTATAACTACGAGATTGAAAAACAATGAATAATTAACTTAAAATAATTAAACTAATTAACCAACTATAATTCACTAGCATGTATTGGACTACTACTACGACTATCAAGCATATGAATTCTCAAGAACAAAATTAATTCTAAAATTCCCAAGCAATTGCATATCATAAACTAATTAAGCAAGCATAAGAAACCAATAAACTAAGCATGAACAATCTCATCATCAAGCATGAACGAAAATAGAATGCAGCAACTAATTAATTATTAAAAATGAAATCTAAGGTTCAAAAGCTCAGCGATTCAACGGTTCAAACGATTCGAAATAAATGAACGAAACTAAAAACTCAAACGAAATAATTAAACCTAAATTATCTAGAATTAAACTAAGAATAACTAGAGTTTAGAGAACTTATTAAGTAACTAAAGGTGCTAAAAGATTGCTGGGAAATTGGACTTTGGATGGTTGATCTTGGTTGAGAAATTGGGCTTGAACGAACATCTTCGTCTTGGTACTTCGGAACTTGGATCTTCAACGTAGATCTTGAAAATATGTTGTAGGGTGTTGAAAATATTTTTCTCAACCCTGGGTAAGTGTTTTTAGTCGTGGGTGTATGTTTAATCCGAAATATGAAGGGTTTATATAGTTGTTTCATGACTTGGCGCACAAGAAACCCTAAAAATACATTTTCAGCACGTTGGCATCGACAGGTGTGTCGGGCGACGTGAGCGGGCGATGCTAGTCATGGCTTGGTAGGTGCGGCATACAACGCTCGGCAGGGGTGGCGCGCAGCGCTGGGCAGTGTTGATGGTCTGGCTGGTTGGCGTCGGCCGACGCTCCATGGGTCGACGCTCATAGAGAGTTGCATTGGCCATGTGCGTCGATAAGTGCCGGAAAGCGTCGGTCGACGCGGGCAGCTCTCGGCAGCCAATGTCAGCAGGGTGGGCATGCTCGGCAGGCAGCGTCGGCAGCTCTACTATAACGGTTCCAGATGGAATAACTGTTATAGATAATCGGCAGCATCAAATTCTTGCTACTCTTTCACCGGAAAGCTCGATTTTTATCTCTCGATCATCATACTTCATCCTTTGCGTGCTGAACTCTTCCTGCTACTTAGCTATAAAGTGAAGAACATCAAAATATCACCTAATTGCATCAATCTAGATCAAAAAGCGGTAAAATAAGCTGGAAGTACAAATAATTCGAAATTAAGCTTAAACTACCCAACTTATACCAAAAACAATAAGAAAAATAAACTAAAATGGTACTAAAAACCAAGACAAGTTAGTGCTAATCAGTTGTTGATGTATCAAGCTGGGCATCAGATAGTCGCCATGTCCTTACTGGCTGCCAGGAGATGCTTGAAGACTTTTGTTTGCCACTCAACTCAAACTTCACCCTTCATCCGTGGATATCCCATCTTTAGTTTTGTTTTTTCATTCCAATTTTAGATGTTTTTGGGATGGACTCAGATGTAATGGGGAATTAGATGTGTTCGGACTATGTTCATTGGATGTAATACTATGGTGACTGCTTAATCTTTTGCAGTAATGGTTGTTATGAGGCCAGAAATTAATTACTTTATAGCTTTTTATTTATGTGTCATTCTTTTAATAACCTCTAAGATTGTTTTATTCTTTCTCTTCTACTAGCGTTTATTAACAAATCCCTTGTGTTCGATTAATTGATTGAGAGTTGCTTAATTAATTCAAGATTCCATTTTCTAATTTCTCTGGAAAATAAGAAACATAAAAACTGGATTAATTTATCCTTCGATTAAAAAACATTACTCTCCCGATCCCAACACATGAACAACGGAACAATCACATTAGCAAATTCCCTTTCTCGATTTTGGAACCCTAGCAAGTCAAACAATAAATGGCGTACAACACACTAAAACCACATACACCCTAGAGATAACTTTAACTGTTTTTGATCCAGATAACAAACCAAGTAATCAAAAGCACCGTGCACAACCAACGTTCCCGATTTCTCTTCTTCTTAACATATTCTTCAAGCTTACAATTTTCAGCTGCAAGTGCTTGCAGGTTTGTTTCATGCTTTTTCACATCTAATTCAAGTTTCTTTACGTCACCCTCCAACGCTTGAACTTCAACTTCAAATTTATTTGCTCGTCTTAAAAGCCCGGGAATAATTTGAGTAGCTCTTGGCCACAGTGGGTCCTCAAGCCATTTGAAAAAATTACACCCTTCAGTCTCCTACAATATTATTTACTCCAATCAAAATTAATGCAAACAACCCTTTTAACTACGAAAAATGAAGACCCACAAAAATCTTCAGTATCAGTTATTTTAACTACAATCAATCGACCCCATGTTAACATCTTATACAAACCCCCCAAACCCCAAATAAGTATTAGCCCTAATATCTAAAAATAGGGAAGAAATTCAACACTTACACGAAATCTTGGACAACTTATATATCTCTTCCCGGGATTGAGATCGGTCCATGATGTCCGACAAACGACATCATCATCACAATTGCATTTTCCTCTTCCCACAGTGAACTCAGATGTTTGCCTCCACGCCATTTCCAATAGATTGTCGAAATAGCACCCTTAGACTGAAATATGATAGATTTATTACAAAAAGTTTTAGGAATTTTTAGATTGCACCATAAAATTTATAAAATTTATGTTTTGGCCCTAAATTTCTAGAATTCGTAATTACTCAATCAAATTTGGTACCTTTTATTGGAGTTTAATTTTGTGATAGTCAAAATTTAAACTTAAATGAACAAACAAGTCTTTCAAAGATATAATTATGTTTTAATTTCATTGCCAATAAAATTTACCGTGGCAACCGCAAAAGGGCGAAACGAGGCTCTCCGTAAAGTAGCCTTTGTCTTGAAATTGATCATAAGCCCCATTATCGACGACCAAGGACCTCAATGATCTATCTTTCACATTATACACAACCAATCGAGCTCCAGCCATCAAAACAACCTCCTCCTCCTCATCTCCAAAAAAACACAAAGGCATGAACCGAGACAAAACTCCATTACAATAAATGCTGAGTTTCGTCCAAGACCCTGCAACACCATATGATTTGTACATATTTGTATGTAATTTTCGTGTGTCTTTGCATCGTGTGTTGTGTGATTTTAGGGTGTTTATGTTTATTTTCTTCTCATTTTTCTTCCTTTTGATAATTTTCGTTTCTTATTGTGTTTAATGTTTTTCTACCTTATTTTATAAGTAATAGTCTAATCTTGCTTTATTTTCGTGTTTCAGCTCGAAACAAAGAAGACGAGATGCACGACGTGCAATCGACGCTCGCAGCCAGTGTCGCGTCGACGCCGGGAGACGCCTGCGATGGTCGATGCATTGCTGCAGTAGCGTCGATCCTAGCTCCGTCAATCGATGCACCTGTAGACGCAAACTTGCAATCGCATCGATCCTAGCTCCATCGACCGACACACCTGTGGATGCAAACTTGCAGTCGCATCGATCTGTGCACGCATCGGTCGACGCACTTCCTGGTCGACGCGAGCAGCCTGACTCACATCGATGTCGATGCTCGGACCGTGTCGATCGATGCACCAGTGGTTGGGCAGTTTTTTGTGGGAAAATCTATAAATACCCGGTGGTTTCTTCATTTATTCACTAGAAAAACTTGGGTCAAGGTTCATATGACGTTCAGAACCTCAAGTATAATTACATTTATATTAAGTTGAAGGTTCCAGTTATTAATAAAGTCATTCTCTCATTTCTACGTCGTTCAACGTTGAAGACATCATTTCGTTGTTGAAGTTCATTCGACTGCTATTATTTTCGTTTGAATCATAGGTATCCTGCACTTCTTATGTACTTTGATAGGCTTTTAATATTGTACTTTCATTCAGCTTGTTATTAGTTTAGTAATTCAAGCACGTTTTAATTCGCTAGTTTAATCATGTTTGTTTCCTCGTTTTATTAATTCTAGTTTTTTATCATTTTCAATTAGTTTTAATTTTAGTATGCTCGTTTTCAAATTTGTAGTTGTAGAAACCCCCACTGAAAATGGATCGTGGGTTTAGTTATAGAATTGTTAAATAAACATTTATATACGCCGATTGCAATTCCTTGTGATTCGACTCGAGTCAAGATTATCGCCTACAATAGCTCTGTTCTCTTGCGGACGAGCTTTCTATTTTTAAAAGAAAAAAAGTTCTATTCAAAATTTAGCGCCGTTGCCGGGGAATTGACAAAGGCTGTCCAAAAATGTTTGTTCGTATATGTTTTGTTTAGTTCGTTTAATTTGTGTTCTTTTGTCTCGGTTGTTTTAATTGTTTGTTAGTGAATGCAAGGACGTAGGTCCTTTGGTGGAGAATTAGCTCCTTTGATAGACAACATTCACCGGGTAAATTGAGCAAGACTCACCTCGATAGCAGAATCATCGATGGATTCGCCCGGAGCCAATCCTACGGAACCGAATCAGCCGGAAGCTCAAAATGAACAAAATAAAGCACCGAACCCGAACGTGAATCCAAATCCACCACCATTTAATCAATTTAATCAACAAGCTAACAATCACGGCATGTAATTTAATCAACAACAAATTTCATACTTTCATCGTCAAGAACCGTTCAATCAACAACAACAATACCATCCACCCCAAGCTCCGTACGTGCCACCTCACAGGCCATTCCATTCCATCATCATGAGGATACCAGCCGGATCGTATGCACGAATTTGCTCGGCCCGTGATTGGCCCGTCTACATCATGCATTCGCCTAGGCCCAGCAACCCGAGATTATGAACTCAAGGCCATTTATTTCAATCTTTTGCCCTCTTACTACGGGCGTTTAAACCAAGATCCGATAACTTTCATCCGGAAATTTTACTCGGTCATCAAGACATTCCCATTGCAAGGACTTCGTGAAGAACAGTTGAAGTGAGATGTTTTCCGTATACGTTAAAGGACAAAGCAGAGATTTGGTTTTTGTCGTTGGAGCCTAATTCTCTTACGAATTGGGACATGGTGTATGATCGCTTCATGGGAAAGTATTATTCGAATCAAACGACGGCTCAACTCCGAGTAAAGATAGAGTCGTTCAACCAGACGGAAGGAGAAACGTTCCATGAGGCTTGGGAACATTTTAAAGAGTTATTGACGCAGTTCCCACATCATCATTATCCACCCAAGCTCGTCAATCAATTTTTTTGTGATTGGATTATTCTTACATTCAAGTATATGGTGGACAATGCAGCAGGGGGAGAGATTGGATCATGAACCGCTCAAGCACTAGTGCAGAAACAGCTTTTAAGAATGCCTGTTTCTGCAGATTAAGAACGCCCTGCTGAGGCGTTCTGTATGGAGCTGTTCTTAAAAGTCTGACAATCAAGAACGCCTCATTAGGGCGTTCTTGATTGTCAGACTTTTAAGAATGGTTTTTTAGAGACGTTCTTAAAAAAATTCAGCCGTTCTAGAAAGTCAGTTTTGCAGCCCTGGAAAGTACTTTCCAGAACGTCCTTTTTTAAGACATTCTGGAAAATATACTTTCTAGAACGTCCCTTTTTCAGGCGTTCTGGAAAGTGTACTTTCGAGAACGTCTCTAAAACAGACGTTCTTGAAAGTATACTTTCCAGAACGTCCCTTTCTCAGGCGTTCTTGAAAGTACACTTTCCAGAACGCCTGTTTATGGAGACGTTCTGGAAAGTATTCTTTCGAGAACGTCCTTTTTTAAGACGTTCTCGAAAATACACTTTCCACAACACCTCAAAAAACAGGCATTCTGGAAAGTATACTTTTGAGAACGCCTGAAAAAGGGACGTTCTGGAAAGTTTACTTTCGAGAACGTTTGCTTTAGAGACGTTCTCGAAAATACACTTTCCAGAACGCTCCAAAAACAAGCGTTCTGGAAAGTACACTTTCCAGAACGTCGCGAAAAACAGACGTTCTGGAAGATGTATACTTTCCGAAACGTCTCTAAAACAGACATTCTCAAATATTTGTCTTCTAGAACGGTTTTCTGAATAACCGTTCTAGATTTTTAAATTTCTTGAAATTCATTCCAGATTTATATTTCTTATATTTCCTTTTCTAAGCCTACTCATATATCAAAATTCTAGTACCTAATTAAATCACAAAACACATTCCATTTATATAATCTCAAGATCACCAACACATGTCATTAATACCAATAATATACAATCACCAAGTAAACAACACAAGTATCCAAATACACGATCTCCAAGTATATCCAAATACACAATCACCAAGTCTTAAAATACAAATCCACAAAAGTTGATGAGTACCTATTTTTCTACCAATCAAGTTATCCACAAATAGTTTGTTTCTTACACTCCAAAATATTTCACCTACATGACGATCAAGCCATGAACTCTAAGAAACACTCGACCCAACGTCTACGTACAACATCATTTTCCTCGTCCGAATAGGGTTGTTCTATATTGAGTGCCTGCATGTGTGAGACAACATAGAATCAGACATATGTGAAACAGCATAGCATAGCATCAGACATCATAGCATCAGACAAATAGGTTGTTCCACAGAAGACAATTTATCCAGAGCCAATCATGACAGTAAAAGGACCAAACAAGGCTGAGACAGCATAGAATCAGACATCATCTGTGAGACAGCATAGCATAGCATCAGACATCATAGCATCACAGACAAATAGGTTGTTCCACAGAAGACAATTTATCCAGAGCCAATCATGACAGTAGAAGACCAAACAAGGAATTTCAGCCTAAGATATTTACAGAACCCAACTATGAAGCTCAATCATCATTACTCATTACAATATTCAAAACTTGACCATGAAGGTTCAAATAAATTACTTGCAATCTATTCTTCCAAATACAAACCGAAACAACAAATTATATAAAGGAAAAGGGAAATTCGATAAACCTTTTCGAATGAATCAACGATGTCTAATCAGATGATCTCCAGCATATGTCTCATTACAAAAAACCCGCATGTGTCTGATGTCTTTCGTTGGTCCAAACACTAGAAAAAAATGATTATGAATTAGATCAGGCAGATATGGGAAATTTATGAAAAAAAATAAATTTATGGTAAATATCTAAGTGCAAATTTAATCTTCAAGCTTCAAAACAGTTTGTACAAGGCACGTTAGTATACTGCTGCCTCGCTCCAGTTTTATTTGTCGCATAAAGGATGCCTCTGAAGCTAACTTTTCTATTCACAAACTTCTCAAAGCACAAAGGGACTCATAATAACCATTTCACACAAGCAACATATGTGCATAGTAACAGGTAGTTTCTTATCAAATCAAATAGAATATAGCTGTGGTTAAATACAAGGGCTTGGTTCCTGCAGTACATTGTACTAAACGATCGTATGGTGTTTACCTTCGGATAAACCCATTGAGGTTTAAAATTACAAAAATACCCGTGAGGTTGATACTATGTTAAATGTAAGGGTAGTTTTTTATAATTAGGATAAATCTTGGGGTAGTATTTGTAAGTCAATTTAAAATTATACAACGACCTATATTATATAACTGACCATAAACATAATTTCCACCCCATTTTTCTAGTTAAAAGAAAACTAAAAGTCAAACAAGAAAAATATATACCAGACATAATTATAGCATGCATACCTTCTTGCCTGTTTGTCAGCATTTTTACAAACATACGAAACTGACAGCTCTGATATGAAGAAACTTCAACAGTAAGAGATGGATGCTCGATTAGCCTTGTGGAAACTAAAATGATTCATCTTCTTTAAGACATATATTCCCGGTAAATTCATCTAGCATACAGAGATGCATTTTTGTATGTAATAACAACATAAACACCATACGTAAATTTTAGCGCGTAATTAACAACAAGTGATGAAAAAAGAGGGAGAGTTCTTAAACATGCTCGCAATATCATGTTTACAATGTCCAAACGAACAATAAATCTATTTGAGAATCGTTTCCACTTAAAACCATAACATACAAAGTCATGTTCTGGATACAGCCAAATAGACCCACTAAAGACAGAACTGTAATATTCAACTTTAAGGAAAACCAAGTTTACCTTCGGATAAACCCATTGAGGCTTCTTTAACTGGTATGTGTGCGTCCCCTTCATCATTTGGTATGCATTACATGCCCTATATATGGTAAATAATAAGAATCAAGTAAAAAAAAAAACAGACCACAAAATATAATTTTAAAAACCATACGTCTCAATCTTATCGGAAATCCTTTTCTTCGGCTTTTTCCCCTTGGAGCAGAACCAAGACACACTATTGTTTTTAGGACAAAGAACCATCAATTCCCAATAACTTCTATAAACATGAGATAAGACAACATAATGAGAAAATATTAATTATAATAAAAAAATAATCTGTAAACCAAAAGAAGAAAGTGCCATCGACTATCAAAAAATAAAAGAACTTTTTACTCGTAAATAGGTGCAAGAAAGCACTTGAAATCTCCTTCTGCAATTCTTTTTCCGAAGCAGCACACCTATTTCTTCATTGGTACTTCCATTACTTTCAAGGATTAGCGGACACATCAATCCATATTTATCGCTACGCCCCGACAATTTCAATATGTTGTAGAGATACCTACAACATTAGAACATTGTTAGGATGTTTCCACGAGTGCTTCAATATTATTAGGTTTAAAAAAGATGTATTTCCAAGCAGTCAAATAAATACTTATTGTAAAATTGCATGACAGAAATGGAAATCTCCTTAGCTAGCAATAACCCCATGATATCCTCCTGATTTATTTACAGACTGTGGTGCGTCTTTTCACTCACAATACCGACTTCCACAGATATAACTTTTGGTTGATCAATATCGGCCAACGCAATCCACAAACGTTTCAGAGCATCATTGCTAGAGGGATGGGACTGGGGTTCTGGATCATGTTCCTTTGGTTTAGAAATTCCCTAGATAAATAATTATAATGTCAGTTTAAATTAATGAGACAATTAATGAGACTCATTTCCTCTGGTGATAAAGAGCACATATACAAATAATGTCAATTACAATTAATGAAACTGACAATTAAAACACCAATTCAATTAACACATATACAAAAACCTGGAGCATAAAGAGGCTAACAATATTCAGAAAGCTTACTTTACAAAATTGTGTTCTTCTATAACAAAGCGTGCACATCATGTTCTGCTCGGAAATATTTATAATTTATTTTGAATTAGATGTTATTATAGAACAAATGAAACCAGACTGGGGTAAATAACATCTACATAATTAATTATAGTAAACTGTTAATCATTTCTTATAAAAATAATTA
>BMAC01000386.1:830627-883332 GCA_014905375.1 Phtheirospermum japonicum | reverse complement strand
ATATTTAGTTGAATACATTTTTGTTATTCATCTAAACCCATGCAATATAATATCATTCAAATTTACCAGAAAAACCTACAGAAGTTAGAAAAGAAAATAATCTTTAGAAAAAGATAACAAAAAAACCCTTTTTTATCTTATAAAATTACAAATACACCCTGTTGTAATTTTGAAACTCTCTTCTTTTCCTTTTTTAATTACCCAAACATTTTACTAGCAGTTAATCGAAGTACCTTGTGTGTAACACTCTGCACCAAACTTCGAGGCCAAGCAATGAACTGATTTGACGCTTCTCCCACAGTAGTGACTTCATCTGTTGGGCATGGAACAAGTGCATCTCCAACTACAACTTGCAGAACTGTCACTTTCACTTCATCATCTTTCATTATTTTGTGGTGAAGGGTCAAACCCAAGTCGTGAAGATGACCAAATGCAACCAATCGTCTCTGTGGATCCTCGACATACAGCTCATACTCATCATCGTGTTCTTCGTTGACATCCTCTACCATAAGAGATCCGAGGCACAACTCCCTCTTGCACTCTGGACTGCTGGAGTCTCCGGGGCAGATATAGTGGCCGCTGTGGCCGCTTGGGAGCTGAACATCATCATCAACTCTTCTCTTAAGTTTTTCTGCATTTCGGGAAACCCTAGATTCAACGATAGCCTCTACCCTTGATTCAACGATAGCATCTACCTCCTGTCTGGACACCATTCCATCGTCGATAAGGAGTTGGGGCTTTCCAAAGTAGGTCCTAAGTGTGTGTCCTTTCCCAAATCCCCTGACACGGCTGGGATGCTCTGGCTTCCCTATTGCAACCACAAGCACGTCGATCCTACCAATAGGGTTGAAACTGCCTTGAGAGCGTTGTTCTTCTAACGAGTCCTGCGAAAGAATGTAGGTATTTTGATTGAGTCCAATATGTTACAAAAATAAATAAATTTGAGATTAAGTATAATCAAATACCAAAAAATATACCAAATAAACACAATAAAACTAATAATCACAGAATATTATACAATTACAACATGTAGAATTTTAATTTCTATTTTACATCATCAATATTTTTATACCAATTTTAATCAGTGAATAAAATAAGTTTCTGAAATTCTGGGGTCATTTATTTCAAAATCTGGGATTGTTATAGATATTGGGGGTCATTAATAATTAATAATTAATCTCTTAGGGTTTTAAAGAAATTAGGGGTCATATATAATATTTAGATGTTATTTATAATTAATTCTGGGATTTTTAGAGAAATTGGGGGTCATTTCTAATATTTATAATAATATTTGGGGTCATTTATAATATTTATAATTCTGGGGTCATTAATAATAAATAATTAATCCCTGGGGTTTATAATGTAAAATAGTAAAAGCCACAAATCAATGAAAGAGAAGCTTACGTTTTCCTGTTAAATAGTAAACATAAACATCCAATTTACGTGTTAACACACATTCCGAAATTACAATAAAATTTATGCAATACTCCCTAGTCAGAATGGTTTGTGGGTTCCGAACAGCATTGGCCTTGAAGCCAGATTTTCCCGGTTCTAACATAATCAACTATAAGTTGCCAGCATTCCTGTGTAAACAGCGGAGCCCAAGCCACCACTAATAGATGTAATAAGAAGAGCTTCATTCGGTTCAATGAGATGGATATGACGATACTAATGATAGAGTCTATTTGAGCTTAAAAAGTTGCATAGGTAAGTCAACACAGTCTTGTACAAAGCCAAATAAAGTTTTTTTTATAGAGTGTGTCCTCAACAAGCAGAACAAACAATAAACATCTCATACTTCATGATGACTTTTGAAAATAAAACTTGTAATATTGTTCAGTTATGGGAATAAGTTAACGAATTTAATTTAAGCTACCTAAAGGTAAAGCAGCCCACCCACAAGAAACGAAAATAAACACTCAGGCATTTTATCCATATATATTATTATTTATCCACAGGATGCAACTAAAAACTGGACAATAGCTTCAGAATTTTGTATCAATATCAAATCAGATTGGGCAATATTTTATACATCCATATTTTATTTATATATTCATGCTTTGTGAGAGTGTACACGTTCGGATAATATGGGGCTTGGATATATATACACATACCTTTGCAGCAGAAATCTATAGCATATATAGAGAAAAAAGGAATACCGAAGTATGATACATAGGAAGGACTGAGAAATGCACTTATTCGGAAATGGTCAGTATAAGGGAACGTTCGATTAGCAAACTGTTCGATTTAATAAAAAAAATAATAAAGAAATCTCGTATTCGAATCCACATTTCAGCCAAACCGTTCGATTAGCAAACTGTTCGATTTCAGCCATATATATTATTTATGAGAATTTTTTAGGACCGAATGGAAGAAACTTCAAGTTTCTGTGAATTGAAAACAAATTGAGCCCGAGTTTCACAAATTCAAGCTTATTGACACGTGGGCCTCAATTTTGAGTCTGAACTGTCAAATTTGGGTTATTTCTGGGAATTTTAGAGAAATTAAGGGTCATTTATAACAGACTTATGAGTGTAAATTACCTGACTAATAGCATAACACTTGACCCGATTAAACAATAGAAAAAATATTTTTTAATAAAAATAATAATAAAGAAATCCCGTATTCAAATCCATATTTCAGCCAAACCGTTCGATTAGCAAACTGTTGGATTTCATCCATATACATTATTTATGAGATTTTTTTAGGACCGACTGGAAGAAACTTCAAGTTTCTGTGAATTGAAAACAAATTGAGCCCGAGTTTCACAAATTTAACCTTTTTGACACGTGGGCCTCAATTTCGAGTCTGAACTGTCAAATTTGGGTTAATTCTGGGAATTTTAGAGAAATTAGGGGTCATTTCTAATATTTTTAAAAATATTAGGGGTCATTTATAACAGACTTACAATCTTTTCAGCGATACTGCTTGCTTCTGGGGATAGATATTGTCTGGTGCTTGTGATGCACGCTCTCTTCCATGCCTCGTGACGAGAGGGCGGAGATGGGGGGGGGGGGGGATAACCTCCGAAGGGTCCCCAGAAGCTTCTCGTCTCGCCTTGTACTTCTTGTCGATCATCTTTTGTTTTAGAAGTTTATAACCGCCATGAGAACACCTCTGTGGATATTTGTTATTCGATTGGACACTCTGAAACTTTGCCCTTTTTGCCCGCGACATAAATAAGATGAAACTTCAATGGAATTTTGATTAACATTTTCCTAAATAATATCAAAAAGGGCTTAACTTACCTTGTATTCGTGAGTCAGACGCGATGCAACAAAAGCATCCCAAATATCTGGATCGAGGAACTGGTAGTCGTTTACATACGGGGGCACGTCTGTTTTATCTCTGAAAATGTAATTATTTGCCAGGTAAGTCTTGAAGACCGTCCAATGCCTCCCGACATAGTCTAACAACTTCTTCTTGAATTTCTTTTGCTTTTTGACATCAACGATAGAAAACTCGACCTCCTTCTTGTCCTTCTCGTCATCAATGAACACAATCTCGAATTTCTCCTACATCATAAAATAAGATCGGATTATATTCTGAAACAAGATCGGATTATATTGTGAAACAAGATCGGATTATATTGTGTTGGATACCAAATTCTGACCAATAAATTTAACACAATGTTGGATACCAAATTCTGACCAAGAAATTCAGAATAAGGATCTAATATTTGATTTATTATGTTTTTATTCGGTATCCAATCCTTAAGTTCAAATGAAGGGTATTGAAAGATTGAAGGGGGATAAACTACTTGTGACAGGTCTCAAGTAGTTTTGTGAAGCTTTTCATCATCACAAGAAACAAAACACGATTCCATTGCTTCCAAGTTGCAATTCCAAGGATAAATTAGAATCGGACAATGAAAGTTTTATTTAAAAAGATTATTTTATTTTTTTCTTGAAAAGTGAAGCTCAGGAATCTATTTGGAGAGCTTTTATTTTTTCCCTCTCTTTCTAAACCCATATAGTCCACCTTCCACTTTCCCATCATTGTTCCACAGGTTGAATCATTAACTGTGGAGATTCAAACATGAAAAAATTGCATAAAGATTTTTAATACGTCTCTTGTGATGCCACTAGATTGGTCTCAGAATGTCTCAATACATACTGTATATTAAAAATATGTAACTTATGTGGTATTAGAGAATACAAAGGACAGAATTGGAAAAAGGAGGCGATCCCCATCAAAATTATTACACATCAAACACATAACTGATGTAAATTAAACTGGAGTCTTGAACTGGAAACTTTTGTAGTCATGGGGCCAGCATGCATTGATCAAAATGCTTAATAATATTAATGGTTTATGTACTATGAAAGCCCTTTTCCATTTTCCTCTTTAGCGCATTTTGAGATTCGTCTACCAACTTTAGCTGTCAAATCTAAACCAAACCTATTGAATTGAGTTGTGTGGTATCATAAATTATCAGATCGAACTATTTTCATAATAAAACCAGACTTTGTGCTATTTATTTTCCTTCTCTTTTAACCCCTTTTTATATGTATATATGGTTTTAAGGGTTAATTACAAAAATCACGCAAGTAAAAAATGGGAAAAAAATATTAGGGTAGTAGGTGTCATACCAAAATCGCTTGCCAAATCAGCTCCTTCGTGTTGTCATGTACGTTCTTCCAAAAATCTATCATGATGCTGGCATGTTTTCGTCCCAAGACCCCAAGGTAACTGATAAAGTTGTCGACGATCCCCTTGTTGGGTCCAACGGCCTCCAAACGACGATCAATTCTACCTTCACTTTACCCCAAAGTAAGAATTAGACAAATAATCTTAGGCCATAAATTATTATAGTTAATAATAATAAAAAATAGAAAAATATCGTATACAACATTTTCAAGCTTACTATCTAGTTTGATGTTATGTTCTCCCATATCCATTCACCATGATCGAACCTAACAGCGTGAACATCATCAATTTCATCTTAGTCATTCATGTCGGGCAGCCTTGATGAGAAGGCAGGTGTCTCACAAATATCTAAAGTCGAATCATCCTTGTCTTCACTTGTTATTATTCTTTTACCGTGTAAGACAACTGATAAGTTTTTCTTACTCGGGTCAGTGACATAAAATATTTGTTTTGCTTGGCATGCCATGACAAAGGGCTCGTTTTTATATTCTATCTTCCTAAAATCAACCAATGTAAATCCTAACTCATCTACCTTCACACCATTATTTCCATCGACCCATTTACATTTGAAAACAGGAACTTGGAATTTAATGTAATCAATCTCCCAAATTTCTTGAATAACCCCAAAATAAGAGCTTGTTGCACGTAAAGGGTTTTTATCTTTTGAACTTGAAAAATATATCGATTCCGCTTCCAGTGTAATCCCGCTATTTTGAATAGCACTTCTATCATCCTGCTCCTTCGTGTAGAAGGAAAACCCATTTATGTCGTATCCACGCCATGACAAGACATCAAAATTAGGACCACTAGCAAACCATCTGACTAAATCTAAAGCAGAATCATCATTCATAACCTGATCCTTAAACCACGACAAGAAGGTCTTGTTATGCGTTGTCACCAACCACTTTTCAGGTTTTCGAGGATTTTGTTCCCTTACGAGCGTCTTATGTGCATCTAAGTAGGGCTGAACTTCGGGAGTATTATTCAGAATGTATAAATGTTCTTGTAGCACTTCTTCACGATCAGCAGTCACCACTTTTCCCCCAAGTGTTCCCTTACCGCGACCCCTACCTTCATGTCGAGACGTAGTATGACTGATAGATTTTGTTTCGGACAAATATTGACTACAAAACTCAATGGCCTCTTCTGCAACATAGCGTTCAACTATAGAGGCTTCAGGCCGATGAGGGTTCTTCACATACCCCTTCAGAATTTCCATGTATCGCTCAAATGGATACATCCACCGTAAATGCACAGGGCCACATACCCTGATCTCACTCACTAAATGAATGATAAGATGTAGCATTATGTCAAAAAAAGTAGGTGGAAAGTACATTTCAAGCTGACACAAGATAATTGCAGCGTCATTCTCCAAATCATCCAACAGTGGAGGGTCGATGACCTTGCTACAAACAGCATTAAAGAAGAAACACAATCTACTTATGGTGCTCCTCACTTTCTTGGGTAAAATACCTCGAATAGCGACCGGTAATAGTTGTTGCATCAGCACATGATGGTCGTGAGACTTCAAGCCCAACAATTTCAGCTCTTTGATCGACACTAGCCTCTTCACATTACAAAAAAACCCTTGGGGAACTTTCACACCACGCAAACACTCACATAAACTCTTTTTTTCACTTTTTGATAATGTGTGACAAGCCGGTGGCAGATAAGTCCTCGGGCCGTTAGGTACTAGAGCTAAATCCTGTCGTATTCCCATGGCAACCATGTCCTTTTGCGCATTAACATTATCTTAGTCTTGTCTTGGATATTGAGAAGCGTTCCGATAAGACTATCGGAGACATTCTTCTCCACGTGCATCACATCAATACAATGTTTCACGTCAAGACTCTTCCAATATGGAAGCTCGAAAAAGATCGACCTCTTTTTCCATAAGCGTTTCTCCGCTAGGCTCTGCTTTTCTGTCTTACCGAATATCACATTAATGTCTTTCACTTGGGCATAAACTTGCTCAGAATTTAACACTCCTGGAGCCTTTTCGAAATCTTGCTCGCCATTGAAAGCTTTCTTTAACTTGCGATATGGTGGTTTGGTTTAAGCCACTTCCGGTAACCAAGGTAGACCATTTTCTTCCCATGCTGAAGTTGATGATAACAAGTGTGTTCTCTACATTTGGGACATGCTTTATGCCCCTTATTACAGTACCGGTCAAGTTGCCATATGCCGGGAAGTCATTAATTGTGCAGAAGATCATCGCAAGCAGCTTAAAAGTTTCTTTTTTTATATGCATCGAACACATCAATTCCTTCCTCAAACAACTTCTTCAAGTCTTCGATCAACGGCTGAAAGTAGACATCTATATCATTTCCGGGTGGTTTTGGCCCCGAAATCATCATAGACAGAATAATGTACTTGCGTTTCATTCACATCAATGGAGAGAGGTTGTAAATGACAAGTAGAACTGGCCATGCACTATGTCGACTGCTCAGATTACCATAAGGATTCATCCCATCTGTACAGAGTCCCAGCCTAAGGTTTCTTGGATCGTTACCAAACCAAGGATACAATTGGTCAATCTTCTTCCACTGAGGTGAATCACCCGGATGTCGAAGATTACCATCATCGATTCTCTCGTCTGCATGCCATGTCAAGTTCTTCGCCTCAATTGGACTGGCATACAAGCATTTGTACCTTGGTATTATTGGAAGATACCATAAGACCTTCATCGGGGGCTTCTTGGTACGAACATCTTCACAACTAGCATCATCACCATCCTTTTTATAACTTGATGTCCCACATCTCGGACACTCGTGCAAATCTTTGTACTCTTTCCTGTACAAAATGCAGTCGTTAGGACATGCATGGATCTTCTTATACCCCAGTCCTAGTGGACACAAAATCTTCTTCGCCTTGTAGTTAGATTCGGGTAATTCATTATCCTCTGGAAGCATAAGTTTCAGCAGTCCAAGCAACGCCGTAAAACTCTTATCGCTCCACCCATACGTCGCCTTCAACGAAATTAGTTTCAATACCGCTGATAATAGTGAAAATTTTTTACAGCCTTCATAGAGAGATTTCTCGGCATCAACGGACAAGGTCTCATAACTCTTGCTTGGATGTGCTTGCTCAAAGGCCTCTGCTCCAAAATCATTAATCATGTCCTCCAAATGATCATACATATCTTCATCACCATCTTCGTTGCGGGCTTCTTCATTTTGGGATACATCTGGCATGTCAAATTCACCGTGCCATATCCATCGTGTGTAGTTCTTGTTGAAACCATCACAAATTACATGTTCTCTAATTTCTCTAGCAGTTAATCGCCTATCATTCAAGCATTTGACACATGGGCAAAAAAACCTCCCATTATTGTCAGGAACATGTGTTCTCGCAAACTCTAAAAACTCATTAACCCCATTGTCATATTCGTCACTTGTTCGCTTAGAATTTACCCAACTACGATCCATGACTACCTAAACGAGTTAACATTTTACATAAAGTAAGTTTGGCTCAATAAGCAAACAAAGTAAATAATATTCAATTACTCAATTTTTGAAGTTGACAATTCAAACCATTAGCGTATTAATAATATAGTATATAAGGTAGCTTTTTGAATATTTTTCTTTTACTCTTTATTTATGTATACTTTATGAACTTAACAATTCATTTTAATAAAATAGGCAGGTGAAATTCTTTATTTAAGTATATTTAAGACTACGTACAATTTATTTGAGATTAAAAAATAAGTCAAAAAAAGCAATTTTCTATGTTCCCCCATTCATGATTATATTGATGTGTTTATATTAATGCACACTACACCCTGTCATAGAAAGTTACAGTTGCTTAGCATAGAAAATCTCATAAGAAACAAATACCCAGCATGGGGATGACAAGATATTTCATCCCTTACCTGAATTTTAACAACAATTTCAAATTTGACACCATTAAAAAAAGAACTTAATTGATAATACCAATACTGATTTGGCTTCCACGTACGTCAACTGAAAATCGGTCACCAATTATGCAAATTACATAATCCTCAAGGTTTTAGGTGATTAGCATTACAAATTCTCAAGTAATATTTCATAACTAATAGTTAATTTTCCTAAGTAACCACAAATCATCATCCTCAAGATAAAACATTAATTCAAAGATACAAACTTAATACCTTCCAAATTTTTGGCCCCTGCCTGATAACAACAATCAGCAACAGTATGTAAAAAGGTTTCAGAAATGGGACTCAATCTTCCTGTAAAGTATACAATCAGCAATTACAACAATCAGCAATTACAACAATCAGTAACAGCAAGTAAAATTTTCTTTAATAACAATCAGCAATAAAAACAATAAGATAATGTTTTTTGTTTTCATTTTTATAACATCTCTCCCTTTAATTTTTCTATTTAATATATATTTATATTTATTTATCATGTTTATATTCACAAAACAAAATTTATTTAATTACTCTAATAAAATAAAGATTGTTGGCCAAAACAAACAGATTATTAGGGGAGCTCTCACTGATTATTGCAGGGTATCCAGTCCCATTACTGTCTGTCTGGGACATATTTATTATTAATCTTTTCTTAATTTTTCATGTTAATTTTATCCTAATTTGGCGCATTCATCTGACACAAGCTGTAGAAATGTCTCTGCTTCATAAAAATAAAAATAATATACAAAATGTACAGTACACACTCACAATAACGTTTTTGCTACCCTCGTTTTTGAACTAAATTGCATTCCATTGAATTAATCCAATAAAATCACAAGAAGATAAAATCACTTTTTTGTCCACTAGTTTGTTCTTGATATGACAAAATTAACTAGAAATACACCCTTAAAACTATTACACATATCACTTCAAATTTGTAGATTGCACAAGTATACAGGTTTTTAGAGATCAACTCTGAACTAAACTATGTATAAGTTCACAGGAGGCTAAAATGGTCTTTTAAATTTGTCTATGCCAATTTTAACCACACTCGATCTCATAATAAAACATCTTAAAAATCTCTAACAACTCACACACCACCAAAGAATCTAACTCAAACTATTCTGATTCCCTAAACCACCATCATTATTTCCATTTTCCCACACACACACATTTATAATTATAATATTCTTTATATATGTGTGTTGATAAGTCAACGAACCTTTCTTTTTTCCAAGAAACATATTCACGGCTCCGACTCAGCATTTGCATGACATGGCAACCTTAAGCTCAGCAGTCTACAATCGGGCAAAAAGTTAAGAGATCATTACAACATTCAATCCAAAAAATGAATATCACCATTTAAAAACTTAAAGGGGCTGCCTTGAAGTCCTAATTAGATCAATTAAACAAATAAATATTGCAAGATGTAATGTTCACACATGATCCAGCAGCCAACAATTGATCGAACACCTAAAACAGAATGCTATCTTACTTTTATAACAAGAATCGGCTACAAATCTATTAGCATCGTATTAAACTAAATCACTCTACAATAAAACCGATCATTAAACAAGTAGTCATATCAATACATAATGTTCTTCATCGCACTTAGACAAACATTCAGTTGTCAGCTGAACTACCTATTAGAGTTCTTTCCCCCAAGAGGGTTTATAAGAACAATGGGTACCTGATGGTTTCATGCAATGGAGGACTTAATCAAATGCGGGCTGCGATATGTGACATGGCTGCGATTGCAAGATGCCTAACTGTTAGTGCATTTGAACAAAACAGATCAATTGTATTTGAACAAAATAGATGCTCGGCTTGCTAATAATGATCAGCCCATTCACATTCAGAGGCTTCGTAGCCGAGTAAACTTTAGTGCTTTAAATTTAACTCCACAGATAGAAGAACTAGGTAGAAAAATAGTCAAGATATTAAGGCACAAAGGTCCTTTCATAGTACTTAATCTTAAATATGAAATGGACATGCTAGCCTTTTCTGGATGTACTCAGGGTTGCAATACTCCGCTGGATTACATGTTCTTTATATCCAATTTAATAATACAATTCATGTATAGAATCTACCCTGCCATTTTAAGGGGTTTATATCCAATAGTCTGCAATGTAAACAAATATAGATTAATTTTACTGAACTATCTGGTCTCTGAAGCTTAGTTCTTCATTACTTTTGTCTTAAAAAAATAATAATAATAACATCAATAATAATATTAGTTCATATGTTAGTTCATATGCCTATCATATTCATTGTACTAAATCAACAACATCTTTTGTACACTCTTTAATAAATTTATCCAAATAACAAACAAACAAGAAGCTGATCTAACGATGACCTCACATGAACCACTTCATTCCCAAAAATATCAATGACCAAATCCATTAAAATTACCATATTAATTAGTAAGCATAATTCTAAATGAGAGTCTGATAGGAAAAATTAAAGTAATGTCACTACATCACATTCCACACACAGTAACTCCAAAAAGGCATTAATCAAATTACAAATAAACAAATATGTGAGGATTCAAACAATAAAGAAGGGGAAATAACACAAATCAATTCAAATTAAAAAGAAAAAAGGTAATGGGGGTTGTGATATTTTACTTTCTTCTTACCAGAACCCAGATCTGAAGTGGAAGACGGCGACACCTCCGGCGGCGGGCGAGCTTTTCTTGGCCTTGGCCCTTGTTGCCCATAAAATCACGAAAAGTAGTGGGCTTCACTTCAGTTTCACCACCAGCATTTGCGTTTTTACTTTTACCGCTTCTCTGAGCATGAGCCATGATATGGTCAGTGATCTTAGTTATATGTGTTATTGTACTAAATCAAGTCCACAATCATGCATTATCAAGTTTTCTTCATATTCCGGTCACTGAAAACTTAGCCCCTTTTTTAACATGCAAATCAGATCAAATTTGTTCCATTTTTTTATGACAAATGATAAATGAGAAGGTATTAGCCAATGTATTTGGGCATGCGACATTTGATATAGTTTAATTTTATGAACCCAGTGTTAGCAAAAAAATGGAAAAAAAAATAAATACAGAACCAGATTCTCACCTAGGGTAAGAAAATGAAAAAATAAAATTCGAATTTGAGATTCTCACATAGGGTTAGAGGACTACAGTCCCAGATTTGAGCAGCTCCTGATGAGAAATTGCGAATTGGGCCGTCTGCTGCGTTCATTATCAAATGACAGGACCGTGGTGGTTAAGACACAGATTTGGCGTTAGTGGTTGTTGGGATAGTAGCGATTGCAGGTTGATGGGGCGGGGTGTGGTGGTGATTGCAATTTGATGGTTGCGGGTTGTGGTGGCGATTGGAGGTTGTTGGTCGGGAATGGTTATTGGGAATAGGGGTTGAATCAGAGGAGATTCGGGGAGATTTAGATGACGGGTTGTTAATGTGGTTGGTTTGATGATGCGGCTGGTGGTGGCGATTGGCAGATGATGGCCGGTGGTGGTTGGGAATGGTGGAAGAGTGGAGAATGGGAGAACGAGAGAGAGAAGAAGTAGGGTTTGTGTAATGTTTATTTTTTATGCATAAAAATCGTTTTTATCCAGAAATAATTTGACATACGAGAACGCCTCTTGAAGGCGTTCTCAATAATACTTTCCAGAACGCCTTTAAGAAGGCGTTCTCGATAACTACAATACCAGGACGACATTTTATAAGACGTTTTTGATATTTAACATACTAGAACGTCGTTTTAAAGAAGTTATTGATATTTCAAAAAATAAGAACGTCTTTTTTAATGACGTTCTGGATATCCAACATACGAGAACATCTTTTTAATGACGTTCTTGATATCCAGTATACCAGAACGTCTTTTCTAAAGACGTTCTCGTATGTGACAGTTTTATTAAAAATGCCACCGGCTGACATTTAAGAACGCCGCCTCCTGAGGCGTTCTTAAATCCCTGTTCTTGAATCCTGTTTTTGTACTAGTGAAGAAGTATGGGACATATGTGAGTCAATAAGCTACATATCTCAATAGAAAAGCTCGCGATCGAAGAAAGTAGTCGTTCACAATATCGAGATGTTCCATACATTCCCTAATGATACCCATAGACTTGTCGAGTTAACGAGGTAAGTAGCCTCATTGGAAACCCAAAACATGCTTTTATCTCAAGGCATATCTCCATCATTAGAGACGTGTGGCATTTGTAGAGTGTATGGACATGGCGCGCATCTATGTTAAGCAACGTTCGAGCAGACTGAAGGAACTAACAAACAAGCACTCGTTGTTCAAGGTTATCAACCAAATCAATCGGGGCAAGGGTATCAAAACCATAACCCATGCAACAATAAACCTTATTGGTGGAGAGATCATCCAAATTTCTTATGGTCGAATAATCAAAATGCGTCGAATCCGATACTGAACCCAAGGCCACAAAATAGCTTTGTTCCCCAACAACCATATCAACAACAATGGGGACAAGGTCAATTTTCATTCTCAACTCGACCAATTCAACAATCACAACCTCAAGGGCAAGGTCAAGTACCATTTCCTCCAGAACCGCAAGGGCAAGGTCAAGTACCATTTCCTCCACCTCCACCGACTTAAGCATTCGTTTCGCCAACACTTGAGGAGACCTTGCGAACATTCACACAACGCAATGAGTCAACATTGCAACACAATGACAAATGGATGGACAAGCTTGAAACGGCCTATGCCAACTCGCCAAGCAGGTAGGAAAGAACGAGCAAGGAAAGTTGTCGAGTCAATCCTCATAAGCACAAGCTATCACAGTACTTAGGAGTGGATGAGTTGTGGATAATAAAGTTGCATCTCCCGATGAAAACTCTATCTCATCACAAGTTCAAACCAATGGAGAAAGCAAGAAACCGAATGAGAAAGAAAGTGAGAAGATGACCATTACCCAGTATCCGAATAATATTGAAAAGGAAGTCGAAGCCAAAGCAACTCTTCACAAATCATCTGTTCCATATCGGCCTCCCATTCCATATCCAAGTCGTCTTTGATAAGACAAGCAAGATAAGAAATTTCTTGATCTTTATAATATGCTTTCCAAAGTTAACGTTAATTTTCCTTTGCTTGATGTTATAAGAAACTTTCCCGCATATGTCAAGTTTTTCAAAGACTTGGCATCGAAAAAAAGAAGATTTTCTAAAAATGAAAAAAATTGTATCTCAAATGCGGCCAGCGTGATCTTACAAAATCCCCTTCCCCCAAAGGAAAGTGACCCCAGGAGTGTTTGTATAGAAATAACATTGGGAAATGGAAAAGAAACTCGGGGTATGCTTGATCTTGGGGTGGGAATCAATTTAATGCATCCATCTATTTTTGAGCAGTTTGATTTAGGTGCACTTAAGATAACAAAGATGCGACTTGAATTGGCAGACCGATCAGTAAGGTACCCAAAGGGGATCGAGTCAGACAAGCAGGAGACAGAGTGGAGTGGTGTCAGTGGACGAGGTGAGGGCGGCTATGACACAAGAAATCACACAACAGATGCAGGGCAAGTTTGATGCTCTACAAGCTCAATTCAATCGGTTGTATGAGAAAGTGAATAACCAAGGTCCAGAGACTCCAGTTATTCACTACAACATGTCATCAAGAGTTGACGAGGGGGCTGACTTCCACACGCCGACGCAAGGTGATCCACATAGTAGTTTCTAATCGGTTGGTGGGACTCCATTTCCTATGGTTGAGGTATAAATTAGATGTAGTGTATTTTCAAAAACCTACTCATTTTATTCAGACCATTAACTTAAGGCTACTATGAGTAATAGAGTCCGACCGACTGCCGCCTTGCCCTGTCCATTTTGGGGGATATAAAAGTTGTTGCGAAGGGGATGGTTTACCCAATAGACGAGGACATGATCGTGCATCATTAGAAGGTTTCACCCGGTCATGTCAAGGTCTCAGTAGATGAAGTTCCAAGGGTGCAGCAGAACTTCTTCTACCGGTGACGGCTCATCCAGAAATGCGGCACGTGAGTGTAAAGTTAGGTAGCTTTTTGTAGTGTCCGATCAGATTGGTTTTTTCAAGATAGGTAATATATGTTTTCATTTCACCAATTATTTATTTAGTTTTAGTATGCTCAATCATGGCCATATGTAAAGGAACTTATAAGGCCATATTAAAAGAAACAGAGAACAAGTCTCATGGAGACAAGTGGTGAGCAATCTGCAACCAAACCAAGGCCACCTCTTGTTGATGACGTAGTCTTGGAGACTATGGGAGCTAATTGCAAAGAGCTACAAAACCTGATTCTATCGATGCCCGTGCATATGGACCACGTCTCTATGGACCTATAGAAAACTACCTTCCATGGATAAAGAGAGACGAAAATTCATGTGCTAATCGATGATATTCAGAGCCTGTTCAGAATGGTGTGGATTAATGTTGCTGTTGTGCAAGTCTTTGCGCGGTACGAGCTTTCTTTTTCCTTATCAATTAGTTCAATATTTAGCTTAAACTTATTTAGCTTTGAATCTACTAATGATTTACAAGTGTCTTCGTGGGTTGGCTGAGAGTCTTTGTGCCGGTGCCATCGGATTTCTTTGTCCAGTGAAGATCTGCAAAAAAAGTATATTAAATGACCCGAATGCTGTGATGACGTACATAAGTAATGCCTTCGGTGAAATATTTAGCAGGACATTTATTCTAGAACCATACCTAGACGAGTAAATAAAGACTATTTATTTTTATTTTTTCCTTTACTCCTTTATAATTATTATAATTTATAAAGATAATTAATCTTTGTGCTAATGAAAATGTGTAGTGACGACTGGGTGCTGCTAGTGATATGACCTCTCAAGAATCAGGTTTATACTTTAGATCCAAAGAGTTACAAGAGGGACTTGGATATCAAGACACATGTTAATACGTAAGTAACAATTTCCCCCCTATATTTTTGTTTCTTATTTTTTGAAAAGGTAACTTGCTGTCCTTTTTAATATTAACATCATAAAAAACAATTCACTTTCAGGTCTTTATTGTCAATGTAGTAATGTACTGATTCTTTTTTTTGGGCAATTGTTTCGTGGGCAACTTGTTTCATAGCATTAATGTAATTTTGCTATTTTCCATAAACTAATTCTTTCTAGAGCCTACTCTGTGTGTTTCCATACATAAAACCGCTTGAATTTTTTCATTAGATGTAATATAAGATTGGGTGGTTCATCCGCTCATTTTAGTTTTAAAACTGTAAATGTTTAATATATAGGTAGCAATTTCTTATTGTTTATTGAAATAATACTTTGCGTGTTATTAACTGCTTGAGTGCAATGATTACTATTTGTAGAGAAATTTCTTATTGTTTATTGGTCAACCAAAGGAAAAAGAGGAAGAAACATGGTGTGGAATAATCTGCCGGTAAGTTATTTTTTATGGTATTAACAATAAAATTTATCGGTTACCCTAGTACGCAAGTTAGTAAAGTTCTTCGGCCCATTTCATTTTGACTCACCTATAGATCTACTGATAGCTGCTTTCATATGATTTTTGTAGTGTAATCAACAACGAGGAGGCAATGAGTGTGGTTATTATGTCATGAGGTATATGTATGACATTTGCTCCAAAGTCAGTATGAATTCTTCATTAGACAAAGTACGTGTAAACTCATTTTTTAGTAGTAAAAATTACTGAATATTTTTTAAAATCCAAACCTAAACTTCATTTTTAAAATGACAAGTTGAAATTTTGAATCGGAATGTGTAGGACTCATTTGGAGTTGAAATATACAAGCAAGAAACAATCAACGAAATTCGTGAGATATGGGCAGAATACATTACTAAGTAAATTACTCGTATATATGTATTTTTTTTCTTAGTTTTAATTACTTTTTCCTAGTTATTAAGTAATTTATTTTGTAACCTGGTGCAGAACATTATGAGGACGTCGGTGGATTTCCTCTGGATTTTCTTAGTTAATAATGTGACTTTATTCATTCACAAGGAAAAACATGGAATGACAGACAAATAGAAGTAAAGAGGTTGTCTAAGGATTCAGAGTTGGAATTCAAGAACGAGGTGTTGTTCGTAGCCAAACTTCAACAAAATAATGCAGGAAAGGCTCTGGGGATTCTCCTTTGGAAGGAAACGAGATGCTTCTTATTTACGAGATTTGTGCTGTTGAACATGATAGATTCTATGAGTTTGGGGTTTGTTTGCTACTTGTGCGATGAAAATAATTAGTTTAACTTGAGTTTTATTAGATAGGATGGAATTTCTGCATTTGAATTATTTATTTTTGAATAGAATGCTTTTTTTATATTAAATTAATTTTTTGCAAATGGTAATTATCAATTTTTTGGATAGGTTTTAAAATAAAATTTTTTAAATTCTGGAAATTTTTTATCAAAAAACTTGTGCATCGGTTTGTGAAAACCCATGCATACAATCAAATTTAGGCATCGGTTTTTAACATTGTTATATACATCAGTTCTTGACAACAAAACCGATGCATATAAATAAAAAACTGATATCGGTTAATCAACAATGACTGATGCCTATAGGTACCTATAGGCATCGGTTATGTAGAAAACAAACCAATGCCTATAGTTAACCTGTACGTATCGGTTGTGAGATACAAACCGATGCCTAAATCTCGCCACGAGGCATCGGTGCTTTCAAAAAACCGATGCGTATACATAGACATTAAGCATCAGTTACATGTCAAAGCCGATGTCTATAGGTAAACTATAAGCATCGGCTGTGTTGAAAATACCGATGCCTTTAGAGCACATTAGGCATCATTTTTTGTAGAACAAAAACGATGTCGATATTGTACATATAGGCATCGGTTTTTATTCAAAAACTGATGCCTATAATTCACCTACAGGCATCGGTTGTTTTTCAAAAACCGATGCCTTAGAGGACATTTGGCATCGGTTGTAGAATAAAATTGATGCTTATAGCTACACTATAAACATCGGTTGTTTTACAAAAACCGATGCTTTTAGTGAAAATTAGGTATCGATTTATAATTGAAACTGATGCCTATAATGCACCTATAGGCATCGGTTGTTTCATAATAACCGATGCCTTTAGTGACTGTATATAGACATTAGGCATCGGCGTGTGATGACTATATGCATCGGTTATGGTCAAACAACCGATGCATATGTCTATTATTGGCATTGGTTGTAAAACCGATGCCTAAAGTCCAAGTTGTAGGCGACGGTCTAATAGATATCGGTTGTAAATCGATGCCTATTAGCAAAAACAACCGATGCTGTTGGAGGTTTTCTGTAGTAGTGTTTGGACTCCAACATGAATCCAATGAGTGTCGTATAAGAGATTACAAGCATACTTCCGAGTACCCAACCAAATGGAGGAACTCATCATTTAATTTTGTTTATTTTTATTATGTAGTCACTAATTAGCTTGTTATTTACATCTGCTAAATCTACAATTTCATATGTCAACAATATAAAGTTAGATTACAAGGGGAAAGTGAAAAATTAGTCTCGTTAATACGACTGGTATTGAAAAATAAAAATAGTCACGTTAAAGTTCAAGCAATTGTTATATCATGAAATAAATGCATGATATTGTATTTGATATATCATGTATCCTGATAAATATATAAAGGGCTTGAGATAATCTGAAATCATGAATTCGTATTCGTCATCCATCTTTAGTATATTTATCCGGTTGGGAAATTCCAATGTAATTCATCAAAACAATATAACCAAATAATGGAAATTATATCTAACTAATTTAGGGATTGTAAATATTCAATAACAACAATGTCAGAATAAAATTAAAAAGTTAAGTTTAGAATAACCTAGGTCAAAACACGTTGTATTGCTCTCTTTAGAGAGGAAAACGACCCCACTAATGTCCTCGACCAAGCTATAACTCGTTGGTACTCTCGTGTGCAGCGAAAAGTAACTTCAAACCACTTGAATATTCGATACTCAAAAAATCACTAGTGTAGAAAAACATTCTAGAGCGTTTGCAAAACACATTCTAGAAGGGTTCTACATTCATCTTAGATATTGTTCTAGAAAGTTTTCACTTTCTAAAATGGGTTTTCCACCAATTACTTTCTAGAACGGGTGAAAAATCCATTCTAAAATATTCTTTACTCATTCTACAAACTAGAATTTAGGCTTGTTACATGAAAATCCAATCTAGAAAGTCATTTCTAACATAGGTGTAATGAAAACAATTTTGGAAAGTGATATGCGGCAAATTATGTGGTGATTAATGGTTTAAAAGTATACTTTATGAGCTTCATATTATTATATATAGTTATTTCTCGTTTATATGTTCTTATGGATGGGCGAGCACTAATTTTATGTTTTTCACTTATTTTGCAATATTTGTTTCTCGATTGGTGTGACAATGATTGCTGGATGGTTCGTGGATTGATTTCGGCGAAGAAAAGTGACGCAGCAGGACAAACCCGTCGATCGATGGCGGTGTCAACGCCATGAAGTTGTCACGTCAATCGACCACCTTTTCGACGACTGGATGATGGAACTCTCTGTTGCCTTCGATTGATACACCATCGATCGACTATCCCATCGATGAAACTCTTTGTTTACATTGATTGACACCCCGTAGATCGACAAACTTTGCCGACAATGCTCTCTGTTGCCGTCGATCGACGCCCATCGACGCCGACACTAGAAGGCTATTTTGGAAGGAAGTCTGCAATCTAATTACTTGGAAACTTACATATACGTGCCCATAATTCAAAAAAAAAGAGAGTTCTGCATATTCATATGGTTCGAAGGCATAAACAAGAGTCCAAATTCCTCCTTCCATCAAAGAGATTCAAGAAATACAAGAGATTCAAGATCTAGTACTTCTATCTCCCTTTTTATCCAAGAACAATGTTTTCTTATTTATTATTATTTTATGTTTTCATGAACACCATGTGTAAGTAGTTTATTTATTCCAGTCCTTGCGACGTTGAAACCTATCGACTGATTATGTTTTAATTAATTCCATATCTCAAGAAGACTTAAAATTTAATAAAACGTGCAACTACCCTTGATTCGTTAGTTTGCGTGGCCTTCGCTTCCACCCATTTTGAGATACGTAATTGACTGCGAGCAAGATGTAGATATTCTTGAAGAAAAGCGGCAAGGGGCCCATAACATCAATACCCCACACGTCAAAAATTTCACAAATCATTATTGAATTTTGGGGTATTTGATATTTCTTCAAAATATTCCCCGTTCTTTGACAATTATCACACGACTTATAATATTCCCCGTTCTACTTATATATTTTAAGTAGGTGGTGATGGAGTGATTGTTTCATGTAGTCTTTGTAAGTGAAAAAAGAATGATTCGCACTTCTTATGTCGAAAATGAACTCAATAAATTTAACGACAAATAGATTCCATCGGTAATCACCGAAGGTTATTACTATTGGAAATTATGGGCTCAATATATAAATCGCAATGTAAAATAAATAAATAAATATATGGAGAATAACTAATAAACACTCTTGTTTATTTCTCTTAAACACACAACTTAATAATGAACTCTCTTGTACAAAAATCATACACAACTCATGCTTAGAGATGAAAAACTACATGGCAAATTATAGGATTAGACTACATAAATGAAATGACACAACTAATCATGTAAAAGACCAATATGAAAGGACACACATGTACGTGAATGGACACCATATCAAAAGTCACATCCATTTATTTATTCAAGCTTATATACTCTTCTTCCAACATCCCCCCTTAAGCTTTATTCTCTCACATTCCAAGTTTGTGCCTCAACTTTTCAAAATTTTCGCATTTGCGAGGCTTTGTGAAAATATCCGCCACTTGGTCTTCGGATTTTATGAACTTAATTTGAACATCTTTCTTAGCTATGCATTCTATAATGTAGTGAAATCTTGTGTCCATGTGCTTGCTACGATCATGAAAAACATGATTTTTTGCTAGTGCAATCGTTGATTTGTTATCGACAAGTACTTTCGTTGATTCCACGTCACCAAGGTGAAATTCTTTAAACAAACTCCTTAACCACACAGCATGACAAACACTTGACGTTGCAGCAACATACTCAGCTTCACATGTCGAAGTAGTAACTACTAGCTGCTTCTTCGATGACTATGTGAATGCACATCCTCCAAAATAAAATACAAAACCACTCGTGCTCTTATGATCATTGGGATCTCCGGCCCAGTCGCTATCATTACATCCGAACAATTTCATTTTTCCATTTTCTGGATAAAACATACCAAAATTGATCGTACCTTTGACATACTGAAGTATTTGTTTACCCACTTTGAAATGATACTTAGTAGGATTCTCCATATAACGACTAATGAGACCAATTGCATATAGAATATCGGGCCTCGTGCAAGTCAAATATCGAAATCTTCCAACCAAGCTTTTAAACAAAGTTGGGTCGACACAATCTCCATTTATATCCTTCGAAAGTTTGGTCCGAACATTAATTGAAATATTGGTCGGCACGTATTTCTCCATCTTGAATTTCTTGAAAATCCCCTTTGCATAGACTTCTTGCGAAATGAATATCCCATCTTTCTTTTGATGAACCTCAATTCCAAGATAGTATGCCATTAGACCAATGTACGTCATCTCGTATTCTTTAGTCATCTCTTATTTGAATTCATCAAACCACTCCTCATTATTTCCTGTAAAAATAAGGTCATCGACGTACAAACACACAATCAACATGTTACCTTTATTATCAACTTTCACGTAAATGGCATGTCCATGAGGGCATTTCTTAAATCCTTTCTCCATAAAATCTTGGTCGATACGGCTATACCGAGCTCTTTGCGCTTGCTTCAAACTATACAACACTTTCTTAACTTCAACAATTTTCCCTCATGGCCTGGTAACAAGTAACCTTCCGGTTGATCGATGTAAACTTCTCTTCAAGTACTCCATTCAAGAATGCCGACTTCACGTCCATTTGATGAATTTTCCAGTTCTTTGGGCTGCCAACGAGATTAAAAGATTGATGTTTTCCAAATGAGCTATAGGGGAAAAATTTTATCATAGTCAATTCCATCTTTTTGTTTGTATCCATTGATTACGAGCCTTTCCTTGTATCGTTCTCTCTCTCTCCTTTTGAATTCTTCTTCGCCTTGTAAACCCATTTAACTCCAATGGATTGTTTCCCTTGTGGAAGAAAAGAAAGTTCCCAAGTTTCATTCTTCTTAATTGCACTAATTTCATCATCCATGGTTGTCTTCCACTTTTGACTCTTTGACCCATCTTCAAAGTTTATGGGATCAGTATAAGCAAGCAAGCAGAATAAGTTTGGATCTTGATTGAGCTCATAAATTTCTCTCAACGATCTTGTCTTTGAGGTCTTCCACTATTTGAACTCTCGCTTTCTAATGAAGTTTGATCACATGGGGGTGGCGATGGAGGACTCAAGGGCTCCATCGGCTATCCTTCTACTTCTTTCAAAATAGGCTTAAAAGGGTAAAATGTATATTGCTCCTTACGTTGAGTACTCAAGTCCCAAAAAATCTTTTCGTCGAACACGACATCACGATTAAACTTCCTTTTGTTCTCAATTGGATCATACAATTTATATCCTTTTGATACTTGATCATAACAAACAACAAATAAATATTTTTGGATCTTCGCATCAAGCTTGCTTTTGATCTGGTATGTGGCATGTGCAATGCTACCAAATACTCGCAAATGTTGTGGTGTTTGATCATGTACACTGTTAAGGATTTTATTCTTAGGAATAATTCCTTATTTTGTTATTTGCCTTTCTTAAGCCCAAAATTTATTAGGAAACTAGATTTAGGAATATATTGTGTTTCCTAGTTTATGTACAAGACTTTAATTACTCCTCGATTGTGATTAGGATTTGTTTTTAGGTATTTACCAAGTTTAGGATTCTAGAATTGTCTATTTAATACAAAGAATCCTAAAGCTTGTAGATATGACTTTTGACGCACGGATTGTATCAAGGAGATCGACGCAAGATGCAAGGAACGCACGACGCAGAGAAGAAGAACACGAAGAAGTGATATCTACTTGGAGCCAACGTTCATGATAAACAAGATCTTTGAAGTTGCGTGACCGACGAAGAAGATCTTGCCATTCCGGCAACAAGTATTTAGTATCAAGTTTCTTGATATTTAGTTTTCATATATTACTTTATATTTTTTATTAAACTTAAAAAGAAAGTAATATAGTTTTCGGGTTTGTACACCCAAGTTCACAAGTACTTTTACTTGTGAACTGAATTTGTTTAATCGAGTTCTCATATTTTAATTTCCGCTGCATAAATTTAATTTACTCTGATCGATGTTGTTAACTGATGTTGGTAACATTGATTAACAACATCGTGAATCTGAGAATTATTCTTATATCCATAGACCTTCTAATTTTACAACTGGCATCTAGAGTGGGTTACTTAACCTTGTACGTACTGATCCTTTTTTGTCTAGGTACTATGGATAGTCCGAGGAAGAAGAGCATGGTTGTTACAGAGGATGTTAATGATTCCGAGTCAACTGAACCTGATCCATCCTTATTTACCAATGTTGTGTGGGATGACGATGTCCATGTTGGTTTGCTTGCAGACAACATCATGTGCTTGAATGTCGAGACCACTGATTATTATGAGGAATACGAGCAGCTGAGTATTGACCACCAGAAATTGTTTGTCAGTTGGAGTAAACAGGTACTCAAGGACAAAGATATCACAAAGGAAGTAGAAAAGCTAACCAAAGAAAAGGATTATCAGATTGACATAATTGTTCGGTTGGAAACGTCGCTCACCAAGAAGGATGCTGAGCTAGAAAAGGTGAAAACCGAGTTAAAGGAGGCCCAAGAAACCCTCACAAACCTCAACAAAGGCAAGGCCACGGTGGATGAGATTTTGGAATTGAGTATCTCAGATTGTTCAAAACACGGGATTGGATACAAGCATGTTCAAAAGCCAATTTCAAGTCAAAAGGTGAAGTCGACCAAACGCCACAAGAGTAGAAGAAGACAATACGTGTGCCATCACTGTGGTGAACCGGGTCACATACGACCATACTGCTGGAAGCTTGTTGGCAAGCAAACTCATTTTAAAAGGTCGAAGCTAACTGCTGAATCCAATGTTGGTTTCCGTCATACCAACATCAATACCAACACCAAGTTCAAACAAGTGTGGGTCAAGAAAAATAACGTCAAGTGCAATATGATCCATACCTCCCTGAGATCTCATGTCCTTGGAGCCTGGTATTTTGATAGTGGATGCTCTAAGCACATGAGCGGCTCGGAAGATCTCCTCTCGAATATTGTCAAATTTCATGGAGGAAAGGTGAAGTATGGTGGAGGTGAAAATGGCCAAATCATTGGCCAAGGAACTCTCCGTGTTCCCGGCGCCGTAACTCTGAAGAATATGTTGTTGGTAGAAGGACTTACTGCTAACTTAATCAGCATAAGTCAACTTTGCGACGGTGGATTTAGTGTCAAATTCAACCGTGAGAAGTGTGAAGTCTATGAAGAGAATGGTCCGTGCATCTCATTGGTCAGAGGACTTCAGATAACTGTTATCAAATCAATAGTGATGCCTTTTGCAAATTGTCTCAACTAAGTGATGCTGAGGTGTGGCATCAAAAACTTGGGCATGTCAGTTTCAAGATGATGGAAAATTTGGTCAAAAAGGATGATGTGATCGGACTACCTAAGCTCAACACTAAAAACATTCCAGTTTGCGAGGCATACCAGAAAGATGAAAGTACAGGTATTGAAAACAGAGATGCAGGTGCTGAACCCAGAGATTTGAGTGATGTTGGTAACAATGTTGATACGGGGATAACAACATCAACTCCAGCTGTCGCAAAATCATATTCTAATCCAAGTGTGGAGAATCCAGCTGAAGCCATTGAACTGAATCAGAGAAATATTCCTTCAAGAATTCGGAAGAATCATCCTATGAGCCAAATCATTGGAGATCTCGATGAAAGAACTACAAGAAAACGAAAAATAAATTTCAAAGAGATGGTAAGGTTAGTTTGCTTGTTTACGAATTGTTCTAAAACTCGAGAATCTTTGTATTTTTCCAAAACAGAGCCCAAGCGAGTAGAGGATGTTCTTAAGGCCGAGTATATTGCAGCTTGAAGTGCTTGTACACAGTTATTGTGGATGAACCAAATGATAGAGGACTACGGTCTACATAGAAGAACATTGACTGTGCTTTGTGACAATTCCAGTGCCATTGATATCTCGAAAAATCTGGTCCAGCTTTCTCGAATCAAACACATTGACATAAGGTACCACTTTATTCGAGATTTGGTTGAGAGGAAGATAGTTAGCCTTGAGCATATAGGAACAGCCAATCATCTTGCTGACATCTTCACGAAGGCATTAGATTACGAGACCTTCTCTCGATTGAGAAGAGATCTCGGTATGTGCATTGTCTAACCAATGTTGGTTTGTGATGTTGACACTACTTATCAACATCAGTCAAAACATCTGTATATGTTTGCATGCATTTTTTTATCTTTCTTTTCATACATAATCATAATGCATTGAGTTTGATTGAAAGTGTAATAAGGTCCTGTGTTGCAATAAAAGTAATGGCAAAAAGAACCAACCTCTTCAATTAGGTGATTGTGGGATTTATCCGCAAAAATAGGTTTTCTCCCAGGTCCAAAAACAAGAGGTTTTTAACAGCAATTGCTGAAGATTAAAAGATTCAAATCCCTTCAAGGATGAAGAAAATCTGGATACAAAATGATCTAATCTTTAAATATTAGCTTCTTGAGAGATCTTGACGTAGTCATTAACTTGGGTTAAGGGGTAAATTTCCATTGACTTTACCTGAGGCAATGTTGGTTTATAATGTTGTTAGCAATAAAAAGCAACATTAGATCAAGTTACTGAAATCATAAAGTGTTCTGTTTTAACCTTTTAGGTCATGATTTTTAGGCATCCCGTAGGACATTCATACTTTGTGAAGATGCCATCTTGCTGTGCGTTCTGTTGTTTGTGCTCATGTCTATCTTGAATTCTCTTAATCCTCTTTTTAAATCTTGCTAACCGCGTGTTTCAGTGGTGTTATAATCGGAGGATTGGACAGGTAATAAGAGGTTAATTTGGCGAGTGAAAAATTGCTTTGCAAAGAATTTGTTCAACTATGTTGATGGTTTATAAAAATCTAGCTCTATCTCGGTTTTAATCTTTAGTTGGGATTTGTGGTTTTTATTTCCAAAATTGAGATGATGGAGTAGTTGATTTGAGATCGTGTGTCTTATTTTGAGAAAGAGTGCGGGAGTTTTTTTCTTAATTTTACTTTTTATTTCTCCAAATTTCACTGCCTGCGACACTCGATTTTTTGTTTGTAGTTGTTTTCAATCTCTTGCAGAATATCGAATTCACCATCACCCAGCAAAGCTCCGGAAACATACTGTGCGTCTAGCGAATAAGAAAATTCCACACAAAGAGAGAAAAGTAGAAGTCAAAAGCTGCCGTGTCAGCCCATGTTGGTTTTGGTGTTGTGTCACCGAAACCAACATCCCCTGCAGACAATCCTGCCGCTTCTCTAAGCTTCAATTCTGATATGTTTCATCTGCAAGTGCACAGATTCCTTTATCTGCCTCCGACCACTTTGCTAGCTTTGATGAGGCTCCGTCTCAAGCCGTCGAGATTGAAGACTGGAACCAATCTCCACGAGGTTCTTGACGAGTGAAGCTGAAGAGCTATTCTTGGGATTTCAAAATCGAGGCATGATTGCTGAGCGCCAAACCCCCGTTGGTGTTTTCGTGAAGCAGAATCTGATTACCTTCTTTAGGCACCGTGGCGCCTCTTTGAGCTGGTGTGATGTTTGATGTTGGTTCTGGTATTACCAACATCAGTACCAACATGGTTCATTTTTCTGCTCCGTTTGTCCTAGCCCATATTACATTATTTGGTAACCAGGTTGCACAGCACCAGGCGCTTCGGGACTCGTTTGTTGAAGTCCTTTTGCTTTCAGAACAAAAAGGGGGAGAAGAATGTAGAAGACGCTGRTGTGAATGTGATTCGTTTTTATTTGTTTTAAACAATGGTTACTTCATTTAGGGGGAGTTTCTAATTCAGGGGGAGTTTTTAGTCTTTTGGGTATTTCATGCGTCTTCGGTATTTTGTCCAGAAAGGCAAAAGGGGGAGATTATTAAGGATTTTATTCTTGAGAATAATTCCTTATTTTGTTATTTGCCTTTCTTGGGCACAAAATTTATTAGGAAACTAGATTTAGGAATATATTGTGTTTCCTAGTTTATGTACAAGACTTTAATTATTCCTAGATTGTGATTAGGATTTGTTTTTAGGTATTTACCAAGTTTATGATTCTAGGATTGTCTATTTAAGACAAAGAATCATAAAGCTTGTAGACATGACTTTTGACGCACGGATTGTATCAAGGAGATCGACGCAAGACGCAAGGAACGCAAGGAACGCACGACGCAGAGAAGAAGAACACGAAGAAGTGATATCTACTTGGAGCCAACGTTCGTGATAAACAAGATCTTTGAAGTTACGTGACGGACGAAAAAGATCTTGCCATTCCGGCAACAAGTATTTAGTATCAATTTTCTTGATATTTAGTTTTCATATATTACTTTATATTTTGTATTGAGCTTAAAAAGAAAGTAATATAGTTTTCGGGTTTGTACACCCAAGTTCACAAGTACTTTTACTTGTGAACTGAGTTTGTTTAATCGTGTTCTCATATCTTAATTTCTGCTGCATAAATTTAATTTACTCTGATCGATGTTGTTAACTGATGTTGGTAACATTGATTAACAACATCATGAATCTGAGAATTATTCTTATATCCATAGACCTTCTAATTTTACATACACTTCTTGTCGAACTCCCGTTGGACAAATAAACAGCACATTCCACAGCTTCTGCCCAAAATTCTTTTGGCAAATCTTTGCTCTTCAACATGCATCGAACAATATTCATAATTGATCGATTCTTCCTTTCCGCGACACCACTTTGTTGTGGAGAATAAGCAACAGTAAGAGATTTTTGAATACCATTCTCTTCAAAAAAATTCTTGAACTTCGTTGAAGTGAACTCGCCTCCATTATCCGACCTCATTGCTTTTATTTGACAATCACTTTACTTTTCGACTTAAGACTTGAACCTTTTGAAGGTTGTAAACGCCTCCGACTTTTTCTTCAAAAAAACCACCCAAGTCTTTCGGCTAAAATCATCAATGAAGGTTAGAAAATACCAATTATTTCCGAGTGATGATGGTTCGATAGGTCCGCATATGTCCGTATGGATTAGCTCCAGCGGTTTCTTCGCTCTTGAGAGAGATTCTTTTGGAAAGGAGTGTCGATGTTGTTTCCCTTCAAGACATCCTTGACAAATCTGATTAGGATGATTTATCACGGGTAGCCCTCTCATTAACTTCTTGGATGACATCATCCTCAATCCACCAAAATTTATGTGGCAGAGCGTCAAGTGCCACAACCAAGACTCGTCCTCTAAACACGCTTTCAAGCACTTTGCCATGTCGTGATGAATTTTAAACATGAACATCCTATTACTTGACATTTGTACCTTAACTATCAATCTCCTTTTGGAATTCCTTAGGCAAAAGCTTTGGCCCTTCATGTGCACGTCGTACCCTTTTTCTAGCAATTGTCCAATGCTCAAAATATTTGCTTTCATCCCAGGTACATAGTAAATATTTTCAATGAATTGGTGTCCGCCACTCTTCAATCGAAAGAGAATCCTCCCTTTTCCTTGGATGGTGATTTTTGACATATCACCAAATGTGATGTTTTCGGCAGCAGTAGCATAAATGTCAACGAACATGTGCTTCTCCCCGCACTTGTGATTACTCGCACCCGAGTCGAGGTACCACAAAGTATTTTCTTCTTCGATTGACGCTTTTAATGCCAATAACGATTGGTCAGAATCTTTTTTGACAAGATGAGCCTTTTCAGAGATAGACTCATTTCGGCACTCCAAAGCATAGTGCCCAAACCTGTGCCAATTATAACATTTCGACATCTTGCTTATTTTGATGATGATTAAATCTACCTCTTTCGCGAGCTCGTGATTGACGAGGTTCTGATTGTGAATCTTCATTTTTGTATGAACTTTGTTCTTCTTCACCTCGTTCACGTCCATGACCGCATCCTTGTCCATGACCACGACCTCTACCAAGGCCTCTTCCATGACCACGATATCCAAAGTTACGAGATTTATGTTGGTCGGAATTAATCGTCATTGCTTGAAGATATTGATCAACTTCCGGTTCTCTCGTTTATCTTTTTAATATTTATTCATGCACTTATAACTTTCCAAGAAACTCATTCAAGTTAAGGGTCTCGACATCATTCGACTCTTCAATGGCTATTACAATGTAGTCGAATATATGTACAAGAGATCGAAGTACCTTTTCAACAACTCGCTTTTCTTCTAGATTTTCTCCATTGCTTTCTAGTTGGTTAACAACCATTACAACTCTTGAGATGTAGTCGGATACTTCTTTGGATTCTTTCATCTTGAAGGACTCAAACTTTCCTCATAGTGATTGTAGTCGAACTTTCTTAAATTTGTCAATGCCTTTGAAAGCATTGTTAAGTATATCCCACGCTTGTTTCGCAGTGGTTGCTTGTGAAATTTTCGCAAAATTGTTGTCATCCATGCCGAGTTGAATGATAGAGAGAGCTCTTTGATCTTTTACCTTGGCTTCCTTTAAGGCTTTTCTTTCGGCTTGGCTTAAAGTAGAGGGATATTGTGAAAATCATATTCTCTTTCAATGGTTTCCCAAACATCTTGTCCACCAAGATATGTCTTCATTTGAATACTCCATCGATTGAAATTATCTTTCGAGAGTTTAGAAATGGGAATGCTCCACTTGCGGCCATCGTCTTTTTAGAGAATCGAACCTTGCTCTTGATACCACTTTGTTAGAAAAAGTGGGCTCAATATATAAATCACAGCAAAAAATAATTCAATATGAGGGAAGAGTAGGAATAGAAATCACCGGAGTAAATGGCAAGAAGGTCCCGGTTCTGGATAACCATGACGACGTCTCTTCACAAAATAAGCCCAATCATCCAAATTCGTCAACCAAACATTTCTCCTCCTTCAACGTGAAGAAATCTAGATGTAGCAGTAAGTAAACTGTGAGGTAGAATGAAAAATAGAATAAAAAAAAGAAGTGCCTTTTTCTTAAAGTTGTTAGCTCGACTTAGTACTCCTTTTCTTTAAGTCGAAGGTGGTGCTTCCAACTCTATTCGTTCTTTGTTAACTATGTGAAACCCTTCATAATACGGCTTGAGTTGGTGTCCGTTCACCTTAAATGTTTTGCTTGTCTTAGGGCTATAAATTCCATTACACCGTGCGGGAATACATGATTGATGACAAACGGCCCAACCCAATGGGAACGCAACTTCCCAGGAAACAACTTGAGGCGAGAATTAAAAAGTAGCACTTTCTCGCCCTCGACAAAATGTTTCTTGAAATTTTCAGGTCATGGAAAGCCTTAATCTTTTCTTTGTAAATCAAGGAGTTATCAAATGCTTCATTCCGAATCTCCTCAAGTTCTCGCAACTGAAACTTTCGATGTAACCCAGCTCCATCATAATCATAATTGCACTGCTGCACCACCCAAAATGCCTTACTGAAGTTCCATCAACAAGTGGCATGGCTTCCCAAAAACAAGTCGGTATGAAGACATCCCAATTGGTGTCTTATAAGTTGTCCTATACGCCCAAAGTGCGTCCTTCAGTTTGATGTTCCAATCCTTCTAGTTCGCATTAACGGTCTTCCCCAAGATAGATTTGATATCTTGATTTGAAATCTCAGCCTGTTCACTTGTCTGCGGATGATACGCTGTGAAAATCCTATGGACGACACCATACTTTATCAGTAATGCTTCCACTGTCTTGTTACAAAAATGAGTTCCATGATCGCTTATCATGACCCGAGGAATTCCATATCTCAAGAAGACTTGAAATTTAATAAAACGTGCAACCACCCTCGAGTCGTTAGTTTGCGTGGCCTTCGCTTCCACCCATTTAGAGATATGTAATCGACTGCGAGCAAGATGTAGAGATTCTTGAAGGAAAGCGGAAAGGGGCCCATAAAATCAATACCCCACACGTCAAAAATTTCACAAATCATTATCGGATTTTAGGGTATTTGATTTTTCTTCTAAGTATTCCCCATTCTTTGACAATTATCACATGACTTATAATATTCCCCGTTCTACTTATATATTTTAATTAGGTGGTGATGGAGTGATTATTTCATGTAGATTTTGTAAGTGAAAAATGAATGATTCGCACTTCTTATGTCAAGAATGAACTCCAAAAATTTATCGACAAATAGATTCCATTAGTAATCACCGAAGGTTATTACTGTTGGAAAATGTGGGCTTAATATATAAATCGCAACGAAAAATAAATAAATATGTGGAGAATAATATATAAACACTCTGGTTTATTTCTCTTAATCACACAAATTAATAATGAACTCTCTTGTACAAAACTCATACACAACTCATGCTTAGAAATGAAAAACTACATGGTTATTTATAGGATTAGACTACATAAATGAATGACACACATGTAAAGGCACAATATAAAAGGACACACATATACATGAATGGACACCATATCAAAAGTCACATCCATTTATTTAATTCAAGCTTATATACTCTTCTTCCAACAATTACGTGTCGTTGATAAATTTAAAGTATTATAAATATCATTGCTCTAATGTATGTAATAATTTATGAATGTATACTAATGTGTTGGATAACATGGACTCAATATATAAATCGCAGTGAAAAATAAATGTGGAGAATAATTTATAATCACTTTTGTTTATATCTCTTAAACACAAAATATTAATGAACTCTCTTGTAAAAAATTCATAAAAAACTCATGCTTACAAATGAAAAATTACATGGATATTTATAGGAATAGACTACATAATTAAAGGACACAACTAATCATGTAAAGGCACAATGTGAAAGGACACACATGTGCATGAATGGACACCATAACAAAAATCACATCTATTTATGAATCTGGATTATATTATTTAACTTCCAACATCCCCCTTTAAGATTGATTCTCTCGCATTCCAAGTTTGTGCCTCAACTTCTCAAAATTTTCACGTTTGAGGGGTTTCGTGAAAATATCCGCCACTTGGTCTTCGGATTTCACGAACTTAATTTGAACATCTTTCTTAGCAATGCATTCTCTAATGTAGTAACATGAGCAAAGATTATAGTAACATGAGCAAAGATTTCATGAAAATCGACACCTTCAACCTGTGTAAATCCTTGAACAAAAAACCGAGCTCTTCTGGATTCTTGAGAGAATATCCCTGTCATGAGGATTTGAGAGTACTTCAGGTGCAGAATCATCCCGGTCAGAATATTATTTGGAGGTTTTCTACTGCAGAATCAACCAAAGACTATAATGTTAGTTCTGGTGTTGGTTCTCAAGTTGGAACGTCAACAGTTCTTTTAGAATTTGTTCCTGTTTTTCACTAGACACAATAGTTAGATCAACATTCTAAGGACATCATACAAGATCATGTACATTGTTATCCTTAAAATTACCTATTATATCATATAAATTATCAAACCTAACATTCACAAACTTAATCAAGGTGCATATCCTAAGATTAAACACTCTACATGCATGACTATTGAGATAATAATTAAAAAACACATAATTATCACTCTTTAAATCGTACTTACAAAGTAAGACCTATCACTTAAAAAATAAAAAACAGAAAAACACATAAAAATATTTTAGGTTTGGTTTCTTCCCCATAATAATCTCATAGTGTGCTATATGAGCACCAACCCTAATGTACACCCTATTCAAAATATGACATGCGATATTTAAAGATTCAGCCCAATATCTTTTTGAAAGATTATTTAGAATTAACATAGTTTGAGGCATCACTCGTAAAGATCTATTTTCACTTTCAACTTATCCATTTTTCTATGATTTAATAAGAAAGGAAAATTCATGAGAAATACTGTATTGAGAATGAAGAGATTTCAAACTCTATGCCATAATCAGACTTAGTTCTACCAATGGTCCTAACATACTGAATGTTAATGACTTTGGACAAATTTCTAAAGCACCAAAAAATTTTAGACTTTTCATGAAAAAATTTAATCCAAGTAAACTATGAATAATCATCAACAGTAAAAAAAAAATATATGTTTCGTACCACTAATACTTTCTACTACCTCAACTGGACCCATGAGATCTATATGAAGAATTTCCAAGTATTGAGAGGTGTTGAAGTGTTAGATCACTGAGTGAGACGCTGTAGGTTGCTTACCCTTTTGACATGCTCCAAAGATTGAGGGATTCTTAATCAGCAGCTTAGGAATGCATTTTATAGCATCATTACTCAGTAGCCTCCTTATCATCTTGTAATTCACATGTCCCATCCTTTGGTGCCTGAATCAAACTTTTTAACACTTACTTTATATTGAAATAAAAATCACGGCCGCCAGAGAACGGAGTAAGTGGTAAGTTTGACTCGAGTCGAGTCTCTCGAGAAAGACTAATCGAAGGTAATTTTTGTGTTTGATTCACGAATAAGAAAATAAGGAAAATAAAGGCTATTCTAAACACACGATCGAATCTTGGTTTGTTAAATTGTAATATCTAAGATGGTGATTTAAAGGACGAGCAATGAAATCAAACACTTTGAAAAGATTAATAAACGGGGGTCTATGGCTCTAGAATCATCTCCATGATCAATTGACATTTGATCAAACACTTAGTCTACGGGTTGGGGTTGTCAATCCCAACTTATAGATTAAACACCCGACAATCTCAATTGATGGTTCTAAAATCATCTAGGCACTAGACCCGTGAGTTCTAACCAATAATCATCAAGAAACGCAGCAATTCAAATTCAACGCAAACACGAACATGATTCAACAAAAAGTTTGGAAGACGACAACAATGGAAAATGATCTTCAAAGAACAACAATTATAATCATATGAATTTCTAACAATCATATAACGTAAATCCATGAGAAATGCAAAAAAAAAAAACTATTAAGAATCAATAACATCACATACCCAACACGAAAAACTCATAATCAAAGCAATAAGAAATTCGAATAATTAAACAAAGGGAATGAAATCTTACTAATGAACGAATGGAGTGTTTCAACGTTCGAATTAGAATTTAAATGAAACTAGACCAACTACATCCTATATCAAAGCAATGATCAAGAATCTAAATCCTATTAAAATTAAAAGATGGAAATTCATGAAGAAGAAAAGGAAACATCAAGAAGAAATGAAAAGCAACCTTGGGCTTGTCAAACCCTAGGAGTTCAAGAGCTTTAGTTTTTATAAAGAGAGGTTTTATTTATAAGGTTGAGAGTGGGAGTAAAATAGTCATTTTGACCAAAATGGCCAAAAATGGCCTGACCACCAATGCTGGAAATCGGCCCCGTCGATTGCGCATCGATGGCATGGTGACTTGGCGTCGACAGCACATCGATGGGGCTTCGATGCATGCGTCGATCGATGGTTGTTATTCATGGGTCTGAGTCGTGTTTTTGTCAAATCGAGCCAGTTGTCATCCTCGAGAACGCTCCTAGGCTTGATCGAATGTCCTAAAATAAAGAAAAACAAAATAAGATAAAACTCTACAAAAAGTAATAGAGAAATACGAAAAGTATTAAATAGACGATAAAAGCTATAAAATTGCAAAATAAGAAAATACGGGACAAAATAAAACTAAAACCCGACTAAAGTACACACGATAAGACACAAAAGGCATACAAAAATCACATGCAAATATGTACAAATCAGTGCCACATATCAGACTCAGAAGATTAAGCGATTCATCACATTATTTTGCTGCTCACTTGATAGTAGTTGTCGGCAATCCTAGTCCTGATTAGATAAAAGTGTTTGACTTGTCCAAGACTTCTCACTAATCGCGATTAAAATTAAAAAATATATATTCATCGCAAAATTTTTTGATACTAATTAGATTAGTTGTTAGTCTTTCAACAAGTAGCATATTCTTAAGACTTGGTAACCCTTCAACTTTCAGGGTTTCCTTTCCAATGATCTGTCCATGTGCACCTCCTCCATAACTGACTTTGCCTCCAATGTGTTTCTTGAAATCTGACAGGTAGTCAATCGTCCCAGTAATGTGTTGGGAACACTCTCTGTCAAAATACCACGATCCTATTTTGTTTGACTTAAGAGAGGTATAAATCATATTGCAATTGACATTAATCTTTCATAACCACACCATTTTAGATTTGTGATGAGAGATGTTACTCCTGGTGTTGGATTTCACTAACATCGATTCTGATTTAGGGACATATAAATGAAATAAAGTCCTCTCCATCTCAAGTCTCTTATAGAAGGTTCTGATGTGACCAGCATCTGAGCATTGATGGCAGATATCACTACAAAAAAAACTGGAAATTAGAGACAGATTTTTTCGTTGCTAATAGCGTCAGATTAGCAACGGAATAGCAACTAAGTCTTTCACTAATTTTTTAAATTATTAGTTTTAATTAAATTAGAGACAGAATAAATATTTGTCTCTAATTAGCAACGAAAGTATAATCTGTCTCTAATTAGCGACCGAATAGAGACGAAATATGTATCTGTCTCTAATTATTTAGCAACGGAATAAATATCTGTCTCTAATTAGCAACGAAATATATATTCGTCTCTAATTATTTAACAACAGAATAAATATATGTCTCTAATTAGCAACGGAATATGTATCCGTCTCTAATTAGCGACCAATTTCTGTCTCTATTTATTTCCCCAAATCAATAGATTGAGCTATGTGCCCCGAAATTCTTTTGAACAGATCTTAAATACAAAAATCTCGAGAAAATGTGCATCTTTAGTCTCAATCCCGCCGGCCAAATTTTTTGTTTTCCGTTGATTTCTTGTAAAAGATTCTTTAATCTTGATTCCATGCTAAGAAGTTATTCATATAGCCTCTCGCTGCCTCTAGGAATTTTTCTTATTTTTGTGTTCAATGAGGTCAACTATCTTTCACAAACGTAAGTAAATGTTAGTTTAATTGGTAAATTAAGGACTGGGCTCTAGCCTCGCTTCTGGTTTTGCTATTCAATATTTGGGGCAGCAAATCAGGTCCAGGAGCCATTAAAGATATCACTGGAATTCCCACGTAATTTCAATACTTGGTTTTAGGGTATTAATTTCTGTTCTTAGTCTTTAACGCCCTGTTTCTGATTGAGTATTGGATCGAATGTAAAAAATGAACAATGATGGTAGTATATTATGAACAATGGTATTATCGTTCTGTTTTATGTACTTTTAAAGGCGTTAACCATGGATTAGTCGATAATAGCCTAAATAACTAGGATAGTTAGCTTATTTGTTTTGATTCTTGAACGCAATTCTATTATGGAGCTTGCACTGTAGTATTTAGCCTTTTATATTTTCTTATATTGTTGTTTTTTGTTTTGAAAAATCGTAACACCATATTAAAAAGTGATTTATGTTTTTAAATTAAAATATTCAGATCAAGTGCCCAAATTCGAGTTGTTATTAATCGTTTTGATTAGCACTTATAATTTCCTTTTTCTTTCTTTTTTTTTTCCTTAGGAGTAACTGGAAAACTGTAATGCAGATTGTTGACAGTGCTAGTGAAGCAGCAATAGCAGGTGTCCCTTTGGATGAATACAGACACTCCTTCAAAGTAAGAAATTTTATGTGATTTTTTTTATAAATATTTTTACATTTTAGAAATGTTTTAGGATGAATGAATGCACAAGTTGATTTTCTTAGCATCTATTGGACATACAAGCATTGTCTCATCAAAACTATGTGTATTTTGTCTACATCATAGTAAAGTCGGCAAAATTAAGGTTGATACATTTTATTAGGAAGGAACTAAGAAGAGACATAAACTTTGTTATCTTGTTTCATTATTGTCGAATTCTAATTGCGCGAAATATTCATAATGTGTTTGAGCTGCAAAGAAACTAAGGGTATATACGGGACTGTTTCCAGAGTTGGAAATGAATTTTAAGAATTAAGTTTAGATGAGTAATTTTGAACTTTTGAAATAGGTTTTTAAGTATATAATAATTTGAAAGTTTGTGGTGGCGGGGTCCACTTTCAAATTTTAGTTTGAATTTATAATATTGATATTAATAAGAATGTAGATGGTGGGTCCTATTTAGATAGATATAATTTAAAAATAATAATATCTCGAGAACTTGCTTGAATAGTAAGTAACCAGATTCATTCTCCCCATCATTAGATTAATTTAGCATTCAACGATGCCGATGTTATAGAAGAAGATTCACTTGATGGAGTCATTAGGCGTCAGAAGATGCTAGGTAGCGAGTCCATAATCCAAGCAAAGGTCAGTAAAAAAAAAAAAAAATCATCTTCAGTACCCAAAGTTTAATTTGAAGGATGTAAAATGGAAAATACTAATTATCATCTCCAACGTTCCTAATTTCCTATGGTATTTGTTCATTAAATACCTAAGTTTTTTTTCATGTCAACGAGATTTCTTTTTCAGATACGCTTGTTAACTTTGCTTTACAATTTTCCTGCCTATACTGAGAGCGGCTGAGAAATTGGTCCTCATCGGTACAACAAAGCAATATCAAGGTGTTGTAGATGGATCGATCCCGGTTCTAACTAAATCTGTAAGGTCAAAATCAAGTTTTTAGACTTTTACTCTAATAATACATTTCTATTGAACTTACACTTTCGAATACGTTTCAGGTCAACTGGTTAGAAACTGCTGAAGAAATAGATGACCTGTTTCTTGGTGATGCTGGGGTACTCAGTAATTTTATCAATACTAAATAATGTGGAAAGTTTTTTTATATTTTTTAGTATTATACAAAGGTTTGGAGGTTGTCATTTTGACATTTCGGATACTATCATTTATCTTCTCATTTGACATTACTTTGTTTGTCATTTTGTATTTTAAAAATGTTGTGAATTTTCCGTTTGATAATATTTTGTTTGTCATTTTTTATTTTTGGATTGAGTTAAATTTGTGGTATTTTCCTGTTTTTTTGTTGCAGTTAGTATGTTTTTTTTTTTTGTTTAAAATAATATTTGGTTACAGGGAAAATTATATAAGAACAAAATATATAAGAAGATTTATTCTCAACACATTAAAATTAGCAACGGATAATCGATTCTATTGCTAAAAATGGTGTTACTATTTAGCAACGGGTTTTATTCTGTTGCTAAATATATGAATTAGAGAAAGATATTTCTGTTGCTATTTAGCAATAGATTTATTCTATTGCTAAATAGCCAAGTTAGAGACAAAAATTTCCATCGCTGTTTAGCAACGAATTAGAGACGGATTTTTCCGTCTTTATTTAGCAACAGAACTTTTCCGTCTCTAAATAATGACGAAAAGATTCATCTCTAATTCGTTGCTATTTAGCAATAGACTTTGTTTTAGTTGCTAATATTTAGCGACGAGCATTATAGCAACGGATTTGGTCGGTTGCTAATTTGAATTTAGCAACGGAGAAGTCCGTCTCTAATTTCCAGTTTTCTTATCGTGTATATCGCCTCTTCCTTCGATTAGAGGATTTCATAGAAACAAACTCTACTAAAGAACAAGCTTTGTAACTTTTTTCACAAATATACGAGTCTTGCACACAACATCGATTTTAGAAGAAGTTTAAATAGACAAAATTTGCTCAAGTTTGGTTGTGATAGAATTTAGCCTCTTTAGAGTTGAGAGAGTTTTTGATAGTTTGAATCTTGTCTTGTCTATTTCTTCTTCTCGTTGTGAGTTACATATCTAGGCGAAGAACCACACTTCGTTGTTCGGTATAAGCTTGAACCAATCTCTTTTTCTCATTTACAAGTGTCTTTCCTTTTTGAACAAGATTGGTCCAATTTTCATACAACTTTTCATAGGCAGTGGTAAGGTCTTCAATGTCAACATTGTCTAAAAGTTAGAGTTATACTGATTGCGATCTTCAAATTTTGAGCCAGTGGGAATCTCATCTTTCACCTGAAAACATTTTGGCCTTTGTGGAGAGTGTCCAAGAGTTCTTGGGGTAGATGGTTTTGAGATGGGGTTGCTTTGGTTTGTTGCCTACTTAAGATTGTTCTTCCTTTTGAAAAATTCATTGAATCTTCTTGTGATTAGTGAAACTTCATCGCCGCCTAACTCAACAGTTTCAACTTCATAATATAGAGCACCTGGATCAAGATCTTCAACTTTTGAAGTAGGGGCATTAACTAAGGTGATGTTCTCCCCTTAAGTTGCTTCAATCGGTGTTCCATATCCAAGGTTTGAAGTGAGACAACAAGCTCATCATATCTCATGATTGAAGTATCCTTGTCTTCCTCAATAGGCGTTAATCTTCATGTTGAATCTCTCGGTAACTGACTAAAGAATTACAAGTCTTTCATTTGAAACAAGATTGCCTAACAACCGAAATCTATTTGAAATATCTAGCAGCTTACTACTATAATCAGTAATGCTATCGCTTTCCTTAGTTCCCAAGTATTCTAACTCAGTTAAAACAGTCTTAATTTAGTATGCTGAACACTTTTAGACCCTTCCAAATAGAGTTGTAAAGCCCCCTATACTTCTTTTGATGACGAGAAATTTTCCATGATTCTGAACATGTTGGTGTCAATAGAGTTGTAAAGAGAATTCAACGCCTTAATATTTGTATTTGCAAGAGCATTTTAATATGTTGTATAATAGATCTCCTCCTTTCGAATCACGTCACCATTAAGATCATCATGCTTTAGTAGTTCCCAGCCAAAAAGTATAGATCGACATGATCTTTTGTTGATAATTTTGAGATGTGCATGTGTAACGCCCAAGTTTTTATTTTCTTATTATGTTGAGTCCAATATTTTTTTTTTCTTATATTCTATTGTTACAAATACACTAAGCCTAATATTCAAACCCAATTGAATTATTTTCAATTATATTATTTTTATTTTTTTACCAAAGCCCAAATTCAAAACCCATAGAATTCTATTTAATTAAATTAACAATTCGGTTACCAAATAAATTYTATATATATATTTCGACTTCTAAAAACTACTATGATTTATTTAATTGATTTAAGGATTTCTATTTAATATAATTTCTAGTGCGATTGTTAAATATATTTTAAAAACTATTATATTGTAGTTGTACTCTTTATAAATTATCTTAACTTATTGTAAAATTTTATTYTAGTCAAATTAATAGATTTTAGTTTTAAAATAATTTCAATTTCTAAAATTTTTTATAATTTATTTATATTATAGTTATTTTTAATAATTTAAAATACTATTGGGTCGTTCACGGAACTATTTGATTTAAAACTTAAGTCGTAATGGGTCGACTCTTTACGGACTTTAAAAACGAGCCCAACGACTTAGCCCGGTTTCACCAAGACTACAATCCAACCCTAACTTTCCAAAATTTAATCCTATCCTTGGTTTATAAGGTAAAAATCAAAGCGACTCCAACCATTACAAGATTTCTGCATACACAGCCGCAAGGTAAAAACCGATTCTTGATTTCTATCTTTCTTTCAAACAACCAATTTCATTCATCCCCGCACCCAATCGACAACAAACAGCTACGAACCTTGTTTTTGTTCTCCTAAAACTTTACAAATAAGAATTTTCATCAACTCCTTCTAGTCGATTTTCCACAACCCAGAAATTCAATGAAACCAACATCTGAAAGGGACCGAACAACCACAACAAATCGCAACCAAATTCCCGAGCCAAAACCACCACTGCCGGCATATGGAACCAATGCCAGGGCCTCGCTTCCGAGCCATCACGAACACAAACCCAAACCCATCATCGAACCACCACCACGGTCGATTCCAATCGATAGCAATACGAACACCGCAGCCAACCGAAACAATCCCATCCCAGTCACGGCCCGATCGAGACCCGACTGTGCCCGAGCCCAGTCGAGCCATATCGCTGTCGCTGATTTCCATCGCCGCCGAGTAGTCGCTGCCACCGTTCTCCTTTCGCCGATCCTCACAGCCGCCGGTCCCCGCCCGCCGAGCCACCGTCCGAACTACAGACCCGCAACCAGTTCCAACCGCCGCCAGGAACCCAAACCCGAAGCCACAACCACAGCCACCTGCCGACAACCACGAACAAACCACCGTCACCATATCGGACCACCAAAACCACCGAGCGGCCACACGAAGACACCAGCCGATCACCACACCTGGCCGTCGCCTCCGCCGCCCACGGCTTGAGTCAGCCACCGAATAGCCGTGAAGTTTCCCTGTAGTCGTTGTTGCCGTTCGCTATTCGCCGGAGGCATCCCCGTGTCGCCGATTAAGCGAGGCACTGTCACCGGAATCCACCGCCGTTTCGCCTGCCGATTGAAGCCATCGCCCCCGCCGCTGTATCCCCGCCGCAAAGCCCAGCCGGACAACCATGACTCCAGCCCAACCACCACCTTGCTGCTCACGATCGCCAGAAATCTGAGCCACCGCCCTGGTGGAATCGAAGGAGGAGAGGTGCTGCGACCGATCTGAATTTGGAAGAAGAAATGGAAGAAAATGGGTTTCTGGCCAATTTTTTTCTGAAATGAAGGAAGAGAGGTAGACGGGTTTTGAGTAGGATTAGGGCTGAAACCCTTTTAATCCAAACTTTCCAGAAATTTTCAATTTAGCCCCCCAGCTTTCTAAACCACTTCAATTGAACCCTCAGACCCTTAGCCCCTTTTCAATTTAATCCCAGAAGTTGTAACAATGTTCAATTGAACCCCCAAACTCTACCATTTTATTTAAATTCCATGATCAGGCGTTCGAATCAAGGTTACGAATTCTTTATCTTTTTAAAAATTCCAAATTAATTTTTAAATCCAAGTTCTAAGTTAAGCTATCATATTCAATGTAGGAAACGAGGGTTCTAGAAACTAGGATTTTCAAGCACGAGCATCTACATTCAATTTTCCACGAAACGCATTTAAAGGTGGGTGATTCTAAACTTTTTCAAAACTATGTTTGTCTATGTTAAATGCAATCATATGAATTATCTATGACTCAATGAAACATTCCATAGTAGCTTTCGAGCTAAAACAATGATAGTGTGTTGTAGCCATTCATTTATGATTTATATGATTTCTTCTTAACATTGCCGAACGTGTTCCATGTTTGTCTATGTTAAATGCGATTGTATGAATTATCTATGTCTCAATGCAACATTCCATAGTAGCTTTCGGGCTAAAGCAACAGTAGCTTTCGAGCTAAATCTATGGTTGACCAACATCTATGAACGACTGACAGTGTGTTGTAGCTATTCATTTATGGTTTGTATGATTTGTGTTTAATGTTGACAAACAAATCCCCACTGAGCGAGTTGAAAGCTCACACCCATCTTTATCAAACTTTTCAGGTTGAGGAGTTGGATGTGGTACGAGGCGGTGGATGCGAAGATGCTATTTTCAATGCTATTTCATTTTCATTTCTATGAATTGGTATCTTAATTTTATGTCAAATTACAAATAAATATTGAGACTTGTGTTTCTATTTAAAACTCCTTGAATAGTCGAGTACTACTATTTTGATTCCTTAAGTGAATCTCCTATTTTCAAATAAATGTTAAGTTTTATTCACGCTTCCGCTCAAATTTATTGTGATTGTGATTTATTGAAAACTCACGCCCTTGATTTTGGAAGTTTGTTTATGAAAAATCAAATTTTACACTTTTCGAAAATGGGGCGTGACAGCATGAATCCTCACATTCCAAATCAGATAGTTAGATTCGTCAAGTACTGGTAGTCGGTAGGCAGGCTTCTACAAAGTATCTATAATTCACCTACAATAGAGAGTAAAAATATCAACACTTAATAACGTTTAGTGACCGCTCTTGATGTCAATTAAAAGTTTTGTAGGCCACATATACTTAGTGAAGGATTAGAGACCGGATGTTAGTCACAGTGTTGGTAACACCAGTATTTACATTCAGTAAAGTATGCAACAAAAATGTAGAGAACACAGTAATAAGTTTTACCAATCAGTTAAAAACTTATAGGACGAGGCCTTAGGCCAGAAAGGATATTACTAGAAAATTTGAAAATTTTTACATGTTAGAAATTAAAATAATATAACATTCAGTAATATATGAAAACTCCTTTGTGAGTAAATCGTTTCGAATCAGTTTGAGGTCATCCATAGAACTTTCAAGAATCCACACGAAGATCGAAGAACAACTTGCAGCGAATGACGATCCGGTTTTCTCAATCTCTCTCTCATATATTTATCTTTTCTTAAAAATGTACGAGTGAAGTCTCGAGGTTTGAATTTCATACACAATACATATGTTCACTATTTAGAAGAGTTTTAAAATATCAAAAGTGAATTAAGTTAATATCTTGATAATTTAGAAAGAGATAATTATGAAAATAATATTTTCCTATAGTAAAAGGAATTTTATTATTTTTTATTTTTTAAATAAACTGTGATGCTCTTATTAAAAAAAAAATAGTCCGAATACATATCAATTCAAAAAAATGCGATAACAATAAAAGTAGCGCTTCACAAGGAATCCCCAATTAAGAGAACTCTTTAAAAAGATGCGTACTGGAGTAAAATCTTCCACTTCAGCAATATCCGTCCAAGATTGTCTAGAGGCGATACTCATAAAGTGAAGGGCTGGAAAGGATTTTGTATCGTCAACAATGAAAGGAGTAGAAGACACCTGTTGTACTATTTTAATTTTATCTTATAATTCTTGGGTATGTCGATCAAAGGCAGTTTTATAAAAAAGTGGGGTGCGATGTTGGCTGCCGGTATCCGAATCATCCACTATAATAACTTCTTCAATTGCAAGACATTCTTTTAAGATATGTTGCGGCGATGTAGAAACCTTATCCAAAGAACCCACGTCCACCTCATCAACATAGCCCGTGCTCGAAGATGTTATTGACACAGAAGGTGGCGGAGGTTCCTCATAAAGCACAAGTTGTCGAGAAGTGTCAAAAACACTTTCATCCGACCTGTAAACGATCGAAAGGTTCTCCCCGCAAAATTGCGCAGGCTGTTGCTCACCATGGTTCGAACCGTGGGTTATGTCAGTTTGTGGCACTGGACGGGCAGCTCCATCATCGGTTTGCTTAGTTTTAAGATCGTCCAAGGCTGGGTCAACAACAGAGTTATAGGATGCCACATGATGTGAGAGGACCACAGACTGGTGGCTCATCTCAGTCGTGTTATGAAGCGTAGAACCAGCCAACTTCATGCAATCACTATTATTCAAAACATCAAAAGCATTCGAATTCAATAACATATTCAAAGTAGAAATAGAGGGTTTAGAGGCGTTATTTGCGTGCCTGGCGCCCAGAGTCGAATGAAACTCTTGTTTTTGACATTCTCGGCGATCATTGCACACCGAGCGTCGACGAGGTCTTTTTGTATAATGGACTTTTTGCCAAGTGCCAATGGGACGCTATGGTCGACCCGAGGCTTCCGAGAGGGGCTCTCTCCAATGGAATAGACAACATTAAGTCGAGCAATACATAGGCAAAGTTTCGTAACCAATTTACACATACTCACAATGACCTGCTCGCTAAATCATAACTGTTTCTTGCAACTCATTATTAAGATTCAGTTCCACAAGAACATGCACAAAATGCTCAACTGAATTTTTTAGTAGAACGATCATCAATTTGAACCGGGGACCCAACAACATTAGCAATTGTTGGGAATATTATTTTCACCAATATTATTCCTTATTTGTGGTTTATCTTTCTTAGGACACAAAGTATTTTAGGACTCTAGATTTCTTTCTTAGTTGAAGTATATGACTTTATTTAGTTTCCTGGATACTTATCTAACTTGTTTAACAAGATTAGAGGTCTTGTTTTATAAAATGGAGAAGACGCAAGAAAAAATAAAAAAAATACATGACGCACATATCCTTGAAGCAGAACACACAAAGGGATACTCGGAGCTACGTTGCTGAACTAAGGGAATTTCTAGGTTGCATAACCAACTGAGGAATTCATCTCAAGAAGAAGCGACGAGTATTCTGTGTATCAAGAGTTTGATGCAATTTGTTTTATTTTTTTCATATATTACTTTTTATTATTTTGTATTGATCTTAAACGTTGAAAAGTAATACAGTTTTCGGGTTTGTACACCCAAGTTCGTAAGTACGATTACTTACAAACTGAAATTAATTTACTGTGTTTTTTATTTTCGCTGTTATTTCTGTTTACTGGTTGATGTTAGGTCTGGTGACATCTATCATGAAACCTAACATCATCTTTTTAAGTCATAATTCTACAAAACTACAGAAATATTCAAAATAAACGATCGATCCCAATACTCAATAGGAAGTTCATAAATGTGTATCCAGACTTGAGTCATAGTCGAGGATACCTTATATGGATTTAAGTCTGGAGTCCATGGAGAGAGCCGAAACATGGCCGAGCTGAAATTCTATGAGGGTTTAACAAATTCTCGGGCCCCATCTTCGATATCAGAAAACCAGATGTTAAAAAAACCTTTGCCAAGAGGACACATTTCCAAGATGTCTTTGTTTTCCAAGCATCACTTAATAGGGAATTAAGGTTTTCAAGCGAGAGCGGTATTGATCCCTTCGCTTGAATTAATCGTCCGATAAAAAATCCACATAGACCGGAAACATGATTTTGATAAACTTTTTCATCAATGGTAATCGAAAAGAATTCACCCTTATTTACCGGAGGGGAGATCGAAACTTTGCCATCCGTTATTTGGGAGAAAGGTGTTGCGTTCGGGGGGGTAACACCCAAAGGCTGAACCGGCTGCAAGGTAGAAGATGTAGGTTCGGTTCTGAAAGGAATCATTTGTGCCGCAGCGGCATCCAGCATGCCATACGGCAGTTGAAAACCGAACTTGGAGCATCGGCGGTGATCATGCCATAAGGTTGCTGAAAGGCCAAGCTTGGAGCCGAATGCAAAGCTGGAAATTGCGCTGGACTGGTGCCACTGGGTTCGAGAGGTTAAAAGCCGACAACCAATTCGACGGGGCCAAGAAAGTCAGCAAGACGGGGGGTTCTACTGGCAAATTGACCGGAGACGAGGCAACCGCAATTGTACCTGATTGTCAAGGCCCTCCAACAGTGGAGGTTACCGGAGGCGACGATCCGAAAATCTGGGAGTTCTCAGAAACGTGGAGGGGGGTAGCTTGCGGAGCAAATAGCGGGCCCGGAGGCTGATAAACTGGAAGGGAGTCGAAAAAGAAAGGCACGTCGGTAACGACGCCTGTGTTACCATCCAGTCCCTTCTTGTTCGGTTGAGGTGGGCAGAGACTAGTCTGCGGTGTAAAACATTTTGTTGCAAAGGCAGATTGTGGAAGGACGAAGAATACACGAATCTGACAACTGGCGGAGCGATCCAACCAGACGGTGGCGGGGCGCTCAAACCTGGCGGCAGCGGTGCGGTCAAACCAGACGGCGGCAGCGACTGCGAAAAGGTAGGGTTTGCCATCGATCTATGAGTAACCGGCCATGGTAGTGAGAAGATGGCCTGTTTCTTGGCCGACGGGCCTTGAGAAAGGAGAAGATGAATGGGGCTCTTCCGCCCTTTTTTCATCTTTACTTTTAGAATCCTTTGCTCAAACACTTGGCAGGCAAGAGCCTCTTCATTGGTTGAGGTATTTCGTCAAACACCTTGCATGCAAGGGCGGAGGCACTCAATGCCTTACCCGGGCTCTAGCCGGGTTGCCCTCTGTTAATGTAAGGTAGTTAGTCTTTGCAATTCAATTTTAGATCAACCTAAAATAACCCAGTAGATTAGTAGCCCACTAATAGCCCAGTCCAACCCACTCAATTATTTATTAAAAGTTAATTTAGCCCAATGACAACAACCCCAACTAGATAAATGTCTTGTGGTATTATTTTAACTTGCTTAAATTTCAATTAAAAAAAAACGAGAGAGGCACAAAAGAGGAAGATAGACAAAAAAAAAAAAAAAAAAGAAATCGAAGCAAGAGGCTGATTTCTCGAAACAACCAACAACGTTCATCCAATTTCCGATCAAGTTTCTGTCTTTTTTCAGGAGCTCCATAATCGATAGGTAAGTTTTCAAAATTTATAGATTCAACATTCAATATGTTCTAAATCTTAATTCCTTAATTGTGATTAAGTAATTGGAATTGCACTTTCTTTCAAGGCTTCAATCCCATCTAATTTTAATTTCTTAATTATTTTGATAAATTTATTAGCTACTCGCTTCTCACAAGTCGCATATTTAAAATAACAATGCTAAGAAACTATTAATATTTTGTTTGTATCTTGAATTTGAATGGTCTTTATTGGCTTTACAGAAAATGTGAACTAATTGAATTACTAGATTGATTATTTAGTTTCTTATTTCAGTTTTTAGTAGACTTATACATGAAAATGCCACTTGCTTATTTTGTTTAAAAAATGTCACAACTTTGATTCAAGTATCGACTCAAATTCTATAATTTACGAATATCATATTTTGAAGAATCGTAAATCACAACTTCAATAGTATTGGTATGTATATATGAATTATCCTTGTATCGTTTATTTTAAAAATATTTTATTTAATAATTATTATTGAATGATGGGTTTTGGTGATATTGGTTTATTTATATTTCATTAATTTCTTGCAGGATGGTGGAGATTCTTACCAGTTTATCTATGTTTTTGGATGCCTTTCTTCCAATTTCAATGCCTCGCGATTATTTTTTACTGGACTTTTCATTGGTGTCAAGTGGACTTGTAAGTTTTTATTTTGTAATTTTATTATCTCACTTGATTATCTCTTTTTTTTGGGGTTTTTGGAGTTAAACTGCCAAGACTGTTTTTGGATTAATGATAAATTGTTGAGCTTGTTGGAATATTGCGTTAAGATCCTAGTTCATTTTTTCCTTTTCTCTTATTGTGATTGTGCAACTTAAGGACGAATCTCCTAGGTGTTAGTTTATTTATTCCATATTATTTTATTTTCCGTTAAAGTTACTTTAGCTCGGTTAAATTTTAAATCTTGGCTCCACCACTGCTTGCATGCACCCACAACATGATTCGTATTAGAAGCTGTCGGCTAATATGCAATGGGCAGTTGATACTAGATTTCTTGATTGAAATTGTTCAAAGGCCAACTGTGCTATTGGGTAATTTTGTTGGTAGTTTTGGTTGCGTTATCGCTGCTGCCTACGAGTTATGGTCCTTATGAACCTCCTTCTTTTATCACTTAGACCAATGGACTCGGGTTTTTAATTAATAATTAAATCTAGAAAAGCAAATAATAAAAAAAATAATTAAACTAATTTATAAACAACAAAGAATTCGATAAGAATAAAACTCTCATTAACCATTTATTGATCACATGTTATATTGAAATCACAACTGAAATAGTTAAAATGCATTCATTCAACCTGGTTATCAAACTCGTATTGGACCATATATTTAGTCCTTAATAAATTCTCCACCTTTCTTGTCCCCTCTATATATAGGTACCCCAGCTCAACCTATCCATTGCCAAACTTGTCACATTTGCATTTGAAACTCTTTTCTTCCTCAAGCTATTTTACATAATAACATTAGCTCATCCATCTTTAGTTTTCCTCTCTCATGGCCGAAGGGAAACACGAGAGATATGGTGCCTACTCTGACCAACCCCGTTTACCCATACCCGCTATCGACCCGCCTCAAAAACCAAAAAGAAATAAGTATGCATTGGCTTGCTCCTTCCTAGCTTCAATGACATCCATCTTGCTAGGATATGGTATGGTTCTTGTATTTTTTTAATATTTAAATTTACTACTATTTCATCTCACAAATGTAAAATCTCGACTGCGCACGTTTCCAATAAATATAAATCGCTATAACAACCATAGCCTAATGGCACAAAAAATAAAATAAAAAATCAATTAACTTTTCAAACTTACATTACATATACCTTATTAAAGTGTTGCCGTACAATTGATTAATAATTAAGTTTGTATTTACCTAATATATATACACTCCTATAATAAGTTGAGCGAAATGGAATAAAAAGAGGAAACAATAATCTCAAATAAACGGAGAAATATAGGATTCAAACTCTTGTTAAGACCATTAAAAAGAGTTAAAGGTTCCACTTGAGGTAGAAACTCGTGCTACAAAAGATCAATAAATGTATGTATTTATTTATTTTAAAAATAACTGAATATCTTTGTAATTAAGCTAATTTGAAAGATTTTGTCCTCCTAGAATTTGTTAAAATAAAATTCCTGATAAAGTAAAGAAATCGTGATTGCGACCGAAACATACCATGGAATTATTTTCTCCAACACCGTACAAAAATCGCAAGGACAATAATGTAAAACATAAATATTTATTAATTACAAGAATAAACCTTTTATTTTGTTATGATTCACATTTATTTATTACTCCTACAAATTAATTTTTCTTTGTTAATTCACATGCAGACATAGGAGTGATGAGTGGAGCAATCATTTATATCCAAAAAGACCTTGGCCTAACTGATGTCCAAAAAGAAATAATAATGGGCATTATTAACGTGTACTCGCTCTTCGGCTCAGCCGCCGCTGGCCGTACCTCGGACTGGATTGGCCGCCGCTACACCATAGTATTTGCCGGAGCTATTTTCTTTTGCGGCGCACTGCTTATGGGCTTTGCCACAAACTACGCGTTTCTCATGGTTGGCCGCTTTGTCGCCGGCATAGGCGTTGGCTACGCGCTGATGATCGCGCCAGTATACACGGCTGAGGTGGCGCCGGCTTCATCCCGCGGCTTTCTAACTTCGTTTCCTGAAGTGTTCATTAATTTTGGTACGTGCAATATGTGGCGCTATTTTTAGATTTTTTTTTGTTTTGCCTCTATGGTGGATAGATTCTGGTTTTCAATTATTTAGAATTCCGACTTTTTTAATGCTCATGAAATTTTATAGGAAACGTCGTATTATAAAATGGGTTAGTCTCTTGTGACTCTCACCGTTTTGAACGAAATCTATATTTTCATTAATAATGTCCCACTATCTGTAAAGTGTGATGGAATTCATTTTTTCTCAAAATAATGTCACTTCTAACAATAAAAATGTTTTTTTTATATTAAAAATATCACATTATAAAATGATACTTTAGCAAAAAGGTGAACGGTCAATATAATATTTTGCCTCATAAAATATTGTTGTTGCTGAATATTTTCAAAGGCGTATGAAAGGGTATTTTTGAAATATTTTATTGCAATAATTATAATAATTACCCTTCAACTTTAAAATAATTACCAAAACAACTACGAGATGTTATAAAGGAAAAAAAATATCAATTTGAAGTTTGATTCTGCCTAATTTAATTAGGTACATGCAGTATTTCCGAGAGCAAATGGAGTTCTTGACATGTATTTTTCCTTATAAAGGGGAAAATATGAAATAGAACAAAATTTCCAACATGTGCAATCACATTTTATTTTAACATTGATGTGCAATCATGAATCATAGAAATAATAGATATTGAAGTTATATCTACACTCAGTCAAGGAAGTGTTGTAGTATACTTGGGCTCATTAGTTTGTTGCAGGTATTTATTTTTGGCTTTGATTAAATTTGGTCCAACGAGAAACATAATTGACTCAGATTGAGAAAACAAAAGCAATTACTAAGTGAAAAGACAAGGAATTGTGTATGTATGATGCATGTAACAAAATACTTTTTAGTTATTTGAGTTATTTAAGTCGCCAGACGCCAACAACTGTCTTCAGAATTGCTAAAAATAGATGTGAGGAAGTAAACTTATTTACTAAAATTGTTCAGATTTAAAATCTGTATCACAGCACGGGTCCCAAATATTTATGGCGTGTTAACCGACCAGAAACATCAATGCTTTCCTACGCCTACCCGTAGGCTGGCCTCACGACAAAGACATAGTTAAAGGTTTTTCAATATCACTTGTGTGACATCTTTATCATATTCATTATTGATATGTATATACACCCACATAAAATCTGTGGTCTGTGTAACTTTCTTTCTGAATGATAATATTTCTCTCTCTATATATTATGTTTTTACACGCCGAAATAGAGTAAGTTATGCATATCTTGCAAATGAAAATTATTATTTATGAACAAAAAAAAAAAAAAGACTTATTTCAACTAGCTATAGTACTATTAAAAATGATGGATCGAGTGCATAGTTGTGCGGGTGTGCCCTTATATGAACTTATATTTCAGTATTAATAGTACAGGCCAAAACTCCAAGTAGCAACATTATTAAATTAATAATTATTTTGTAAATTTACTTTAGAAGGAAAAAGATTATTATATTAACACACTTATGACTCGTGAATTTTGTTTCCCAGGCGTATTACTAGGCTACGTATCAAATTTCGGGTTCTCAAAGCTCCCCACACACTTAGGCTGGCGACTCATGCTTGGCCTTGGCGCCATCCCCTCCATATTCCTGGCCGTTGGCGTCCTCGCCATGCCCGAGTCACCGCGTTGGCTCGTCATGCAGGGCCGACTTGGCGAAGCCAAACAAGTCCTCGACAGAACCTCGGACTCGCTCGAAGAATCCAAATTACGCCTATCCGACATCAAAGAGGCTGCCGGCATACCGGAGAACTGCAACGACGACATCGTTCCGGTCTCAAAGGAGCACCATGGCGGCGGTGGAGTGTGGCGAGACCTCCTCTTCCGGCCCACGCCTACTGTGCGCCACATACTAATGTGCGGCGTTGGGATACATTTCTTCCAGCAGGCGAGCGGGATAGACTCCGTGGTGCTGTACAGTCCCGAGATATTCGAAAAGGCTGGAATAACAAATGATACTGACAAGCTGCTCGCGACGATGGCTGTTGGGTTCTCGAAGACGATCTTCATATTGGTGGCCACATTTTTGTTGGACAAGATCGGGCGGCGGCCGTTGCTTCTATCTAGCGTTGCCGGAATGGTTTTGTCTTTGGCGGGCTTAGGGATTGGGCTTACTGTTATTGAGCACTCCGAACACAGATTGACTTGGGCCGTAGCTTTATGTATCGTCACCGTTTTATCCTTTGTGGCGTTTTTTTCGATCGGAATGGGACCGATTACGTGGGTTTATAGCTCAGAGATCTTTCCGTTGAGGTTAAGGGCCCAAGGGTGCGGTCTCGCCGTGGCAACGAATCGGGTGACTAGTGGGGTGATTTCGATGACGTTTATATCCTTTTACAAGGCTATAAGTATCGGAGGGGCTTTCCTGTTTTATGCAGGAGTTGCTGCTTTCGCGTGGGTGTTCTTTTACACTTTGTACCCTGAGACGCAGGGAAAAACGCTTGAAGAAATGGAAGCATTGTTTGGGACTTTCTTTAAATGGAGGTCGACTCTAAGGGCCTTGAAGGATAAGAAGAACGAGACTAATGGGCAAGTTCAATTGGGGACTAATACCACCACCACCACTTACTAGGAGAGTTTAAAAGTTTAGGGTAATTTTGTAAAATGTTTTCTTGAGAAGGGTTTGTTTGTCATTTCGAAGTTCATGAATATATATATATATAGTAATAAATTGAGGTGTGAGAGATGAAATAGAGATGGAGGATGGGGGGTGACAAGTGGAAAATACTACTACTATTGTAGGGTGGAATGAGAATTAAATGTGAGAACATGAGTTTGAAAACACAGATATCTTGTGCACTTTGTCTTGTTCATTGTGGATGGCATGTATCGGTTATGAAGGTTAGATGATGATGATAAGCCCAAAAAGTTGGACCATCAAATATAGGGAGTACTAATCTCAAAAAGAGATCAGCGACCTGAATTAATGATGAAATATGTTTCAGCGACCTCTGAAGCCCTCCACAATCGTCACAGCGACCTCGCCGATCCTGCAAAACAACGCCTAGAACGGGCCGGATTTCGAGCCCAATAAGGCCCTCCGATGCTTAAGTTAATAAGCGAAATCAACACTCTCCTCTCTTCCTCAATATTCAAATATATCAATGGGTAAAGTAATAATGGCGTGATAATCATAATAAAATAAGAGACAAAAGCCCATTTTATAGAGATAGGAGAAATCCTCCACTATCTAGGGTTACCTTACATAACCAGAATTCCATTTTCATCACAACTCTATAACCGACTTTCAATTAGGACTTCTCATATATAGCAAGTTCCCATAAACAATAAACTTCTCAACATATTACCGAAATAAGCCTGGGCATACAGCCCACCAGGCCCACGCACATATTTAAACTTTCCATCAGGCTCA
>BMAC01000386.1:780488-824212 GCA_014905375.1 Phtheirospermum japonicum | reverse complement strand
TTAAACTTTCCATCAGGCTCAAATACTCAGCCCAACCCACTATAGATCACGACCCTATATTAGAACTCATCCTCATACTACAGGTCGCTACTCCGGACACATCAACTCGCTTACTTTCGAGGAACAGCCTTCAGCTCGTTCACTTCTCAAAGACATAATACAGCTCGCCCATCTTCCAGGAGGCACACCCTCTCCTAGAAATGAGGTCACTTTCCATAAATACCCACATATATCACATAATATTACGTACAGACATTTTGGTCCACATCAGATGATATGGCTAGAATGTTACAACGAAAGTTATTACATGTAGTCATAAGCGCCAAGTGTATGTGCGTGTGAAAGGGACTTGAGTACCTGAATCCGAAACTTACTTCACAATACCATGGTTGTGATTGTGTATAGAACTAGTGCATGTGAAACTTGCCTCTTTTCCTAGCCCCAGTACCAAGAATTAATAATTCTATTGTCGGTTAATAAATATACGAGGACTTTTATGGTGCATTCACGGCATCATTCCCCACTAGTAGATGCATTTTTACAACCATTAAATCAATTTTAGATTTTTTAAATTTAGAGATCTATGGTTATAAATGCAAGGGGTTGGAGGCATGGTGCCCTTACAGGCACCGTAGAGTTTTCCTAAATATACACTTATATATTCTTTTTCCTGAAAATAAACGACTCATTCACGAGAGAGTATACCATGAACCCAGGTTCACCTTGCAAGGTGCACCCTTTAATTTAATTTATTATCGTATATAATTGACATATATCATCACATATAACTGATACATATCATCACATATAATTGAAATTCAAAACCCTAAAACTAAAAAAATAAACCTAAAATAAAAAATTAAACCCTACAAATGGAAAATAATCCCTAAAATGAAAAACTAAATCCTGAAATTGATTATTAAACTCTAAATCCTAAATTTCTACCATATATCATCACATAAAACTGACACATATCATCACATACAACTAACACATATCATCACATATAACTGGTAGAATGATAGATTTTTGTAGGGACCCTAAAATGGAAAAGTAAATACAAAAATAAGAAACTAAACCTTAAAATAAAATATTAAACCCTAAAAATGGAAAACTAAACCCTAAAATATAAAACTAAATCCTAAAATGGAAAAGTAAACTCCAAACTCTAAATTTTTTGTCACATATTATCACGTATAAATACCATATATCTGTCATGATTTCAGCAGAAATGGAATCACCGAAGGAGAAGTTAGGGTTTGAAAAGGGGGAAAATGGTGTAGACGAGCTGTATGTCGGGTTTGATATGAAAGGAGGCGGGCTGATCCAAGGTTCCGGGCTGATCCGAGTTTCTAAGGCAAGCGATGGCTTTAATGCAGTTATTGGGCTGGCCCAATAAGCTATTCTGGGCAGCAATTGAACAATTACCCATTAAATGAAATTGTTGTCTTTTGTGGCCCTTTTTATTGTTTGTTTTTAAATTTACAATTGTGATGTTTTTAGTGGTTTAAATTCCTTGCTTTGCGGATCAAAGGACGATGGTTTTGGTCCCCCCCTTTTGGGATTATTAAAGCCATGCCAAGCAATGAAATGAAATAAGAAAATTTACAGTCAATTGCTCTTACCTTTCTCTCCAAGCTTCTATCTAACTCCTCTCATTTCTCTATTCTACTACACAAATTAATTCCAACAATTAAAAGAAAAAATAAATAAAATCACTATTAAGCAGGAGCTACAACATTTGGTAATCAGAGCCTTCGTTCCTCCGAGATGGCTGAAATCACCAGGTTCAAAAACTTGCAAGAGGCCTAAAAATGGCTTGATCAAATCCTCCAAACTGAAGCTGCAAAAAGGGAAGCATCTGAATTACAATTACAGGTATAAACACAGATATGATGGGCAAATATGATCATCTAGCCCAGACTCTAGCTTCAGTTTAACTACAACTTTTGAACCTGGATAAGGGACCCAGACAGGCTGAAGAAGGATCTATAATGGGCGAGCCAAACCATGGATGGTCACCCCCTATGGGTAATTCCAAACAACAGTCCAGCTCAGGGCGGATGATTCAAGATCAACCTCTTACCCACATCATCAGCCCACTCCCAAAATTGGATTTCCCCAGATTTGAAGGCTCTCACCCAGAGCATGGATCTTGAAGTGCCAGTGCTATTTCAGGCTGATTCCTAATATACCTGACCCACAGAAAGTTATCCTAGCTTCTATGCATTTTGAGGGCAAAGCTGCCTTGTGGTATCAACAATTTTACACTAGACAACTAGGCATCACTTAGTCCCAGTTCTTAGTAATTTTAGCCAGGTTTGAGGATTTGAAAGAGTCAAAATAATTGCAGAATTTAACAATCTAAAGCATACTCATTCTTATGTGGATTATGTTGAAAAATTTGAAGAATTAAGGGATTGTATGTTACTTTTAAACAAGGGTGTTTACACTGAAGAGTGTTTTATTGCTAGCTTTATTAGTGGGTTGAGTGAGGAGATGCAATCTTTCATGGGCATGTTTGAACCTACTACTCTCCAACAAGCTATTGAGCTTCTCTAGAGGCAGCTGCACACCTTAGAAGCTTTGGCTAAGAGGATCACCCTTCAACCCTAGGAGGAATGAATTGAGCATTGCACCCAAACCACTCTAGGCTAGTAACATACCACAATTCAAGCTACTTACAGCCTCAGAGATGGTCAGTAGGAGAGAGGGAGGGCTGTGCTACAATTGTGATGAACCATTTTCCAATGGTCATAAATGTAAAAATAGAGTATCTTACATGCTTTTGACAGAGGAGGAGGAACTAATTCACATCCATGAGGGGTTGTCAGAATCTGAATATCATAGTTCTATGGAGGAGGTCCAGATGGCCTTAAACTCCCAATTAGTGGAAGGAGGAGTCATTACCATGAGACTAAATGTAACAGTTGAAGGTCAGAAGCTGCATATACTCATTGACAAAGGGAGTACACTGAGTTTCATTCAAGATTTAACTGCAAAAAGATTGTGATGCATCTTAACAGAGGCTAAGGCAATACTGATCAAGGTGGCAAATGGACAAAGAATGATCAGTTCTAATAGGGTTAAGCGGTTCAAGTGGAAGATGTCGAGTCACACTTTTGTCTTCTCACCTAGGGTGCTAGCTAATGAGGGTTGTGATCATATCTTAGGAGGAGATTGGTTAAAATCTTGCACACCTATTGAGCTTGATTATGAGAATATGACTTTCACTGTCACACTTATTGGGAAAAGAGTTAAAATCCAAGCCTTAGCTACACCAACTGAATGCCAATTAATTTCTGGGTCTACCCTTTTAAAGATGATTCACCAGGAGATACCTGGTGAGTTTGAGGAGCTATATTTGATCAAGGCCAAGCTTGATGGAGTGATCATAGGGGACAAAATGGAGGATATACTAATGGAGATCTAGGATGTGATTACCTCCTGTCAGAAGGGTAGAACATTAGATTGTGCTTAAGGAGGGCAGTCAACACTACTGCAGAAATAGGATACGAAGGCGGCTGATTACGACGGTTCTGGAAAAACCGCCGTTAAATCGGTCATTTAACAGCAGTTTTCATAAAACCGCCGTAGAATCGCACATTTTACGACGGTTTTATGAAAACCGATGTTAAAACTGAACTAAAATTAACGGCGGTTTTTAAGAAAGCGCCGTGAATGAACAAGTATTCACGACAGTTCCTCAAAAACCGACGTTAATTAGTTCATGAGTTAATTATTGCAGTAGATTAAACGTCGGTTTTATTAGAACCGCCGTAAATAAGATGACATTTAACGGCGGTTTCATAAGAACCACCGTAGAATAGTAAGTTGCCATGTCACCAATCCTCGTCTTTATCAAGAAAAAATTTTGGGCCGTTGATCCGTGTCTCATCCGACGATCTACATTAAATATTAAACCAAATATATATATTAAACCAAAAATATATATTTTAAACCTAAAAAACAATTAATATTAACTTAAAAAATCCTAGCCCCTTCCAGTTCATCTACCTCCGCCCTAATCCTTGAACACGACCCCAATTCCCCATCTCCCTCGGCCATAATCCCAACTTACGCGCCGCCGGTCAAGCCACCGTCTATTCCGCCCTCCCCGTCTCCGGCAGCCAAAACCCCTGCACACTTGCCGCCAGTCAAGCCACCGTCTCGTTCTCCATCCCCATCTCCGGCGGCTAAAACCCTGGCACACGCGCCACCAGTCAAGTCACTATCTCATACCCCGTCCACATCTCTAGTAGCCGAAGCCCCGTCCCACCCCATTGAACCAAATCCTCATACTCCGTCTCCTTCTCCTTCTCCGGCGGCCAAGCTCCCAACTCGCGCCGCTGCAAGCACACCGCCACCATAGGGTCTTGTGGCGACTATCGTGATATCTTTCTGCTGGCGTTGTTTGAGTATTTTAGTTAAGTATTTTTTCTGTTTTCTGCTGTTTGTGTTTTAGAATTTTCGGATGTTTGGTAATTTCTTTTGCTGTTCTTATTTAATTTCAGTTTAAGTTGGATTTTTTTTTTACTTTAGTTTAAGTAATCTGGATTTCTGTGACATTCGTTTGTCTTTATCGTTGATGATTATATTTGAATTATCCCGTTAATGATCTGCTATAGCTTAATTCAGTGAGTAATTGAAGCTATAAATTGTGGTTGTACAAGTTTTAAAGTCATCCTAAAAGCAATGTTGGTGCTTTGATACCGATTTTTGTGTCGGATGATGACTAAATTGAACTTTTTTTCTCCATGTCATATCGTTTGGAATTTTACTGGTGTCATGTAGCGATCATGGACAAAACACATGAATAATTATTCAATTCTCAGGGTAATTGAAGCTGTTATGAATTGGAATAATTTATTGATTAATGTTTTCTGGATTTCTGTGACATTTGTAGTTCTGTATTGCCAATGGTTCTATGTAAAAATGAATTAAAGATGTGAATATTGATATTCAAGTCATCTTAAAAGCAATATTGGTTCTTTGATACCAATTTTTGTGTCGGATGATGACTAGACTAATCATCTTCCTCCATGTTATATCGTTTGGAAGTGTAATTTTGTGATGTAGCGATCATGGAGAAGACACATGAGTTTACGTGATTTAAACTGGTCTGTCTATTGATCAAGAATGTCAACTCCTAGTCAGAATATTTGTGTAATAAATTGGGGTAAGTTGTTAGTTTTGATAGTTTGTTAGAAAATGCTTGTCAATGTGTTGTCTGATGGTGGGTTATGATTGCCAAACTTGTTAGAAAATTAATTCTTATTTTTTTAACAAAAAAAGGGATGTTAATCTGGTCCATTCTTCCTCAGGGCATGCTATGGTGTTTTGAGGTTTGTTATGGAAAGTGGAGCCAAGGGATGTGAGGTATGCCTAGGAACTCACTTTAGTTTTTTAGATTTGTGATTTTGTATTGTGTTTCATTTTCAATTAAAATATATTGTACATGCCATAGGTGATTGTTATTGGGAAACTGAGAGCTCAGCGTGCTAAGGCTATGAAGTTCAAGGATGGATACATGATTTCTTCTGGTCAGCCGGTGAAGGAATACATTGATTCTGCAGTTAGACATGTTTTACTTAGACAGGTTTGATTCCTTCTATTGTTTTATTATTGTGTGCTAATTATAAAATGTACCCTTGAGGTTTGATCTATTTACATACAAACCCAATGAACTTTTAAATTTATGAAAAATGCCTGCAAGGTTTTTACCGTTTTACATTTAACTTCTCAATAATCAAAAGACATTTATAAAACCCCTTTAACATTTATAAAAATTTTATTGGTATTGAATTTAACTCTGAAGCAGGCCGTTGGTGGTATTTTCTATCGGCTATTATTTTGTAAATAAGTCAAACCTGAGGGGTATATTTTGTAATTATCCCTTATGATTGCCAATGTTTAACATATTGAGCTCTGTTTTTGTTTTTTTAATAAATCATTGTTGTGTTTAATTCATAGGGGGTTCTTGGTATCAAAGTTAAGATTATGCTTGACTGGGATCCCAAAGGAAAGCAAGGCCCAACAACCCCTCTKCCGGATCTTGTCACAATTCATCCTCCCAAGGAAGAGGAATTCATCAAGCCAGCAGCCATTGTGCCAACCGAAGTTGAGGTTGTTCAAGCTTAAGAGGAYAATCTGRTGCCTGCTTAACTTGTTGGTTGGGAATTTGTTTTAGTAATTTTTGATCTTGTAGACCTTAGTAATGTTTTGTTGAAGGATGAGAACCATAGAAGCATTTGCTTGACCAAATTCTATCTATAACGGTAAATTTTGATGTATGTTATGAGATATTTTTCGTTACTTATAATTTTAGATTCAAAAAAAAAAGTTTTTTTCTTTTTTTCTTTCTTTTTTTTGTGTGTATTTGTTTTATTTTCTCTTTGTAGCAAAAGCCAAAAAGCATATCAATTTCCTACTTTTATTTAATTTTAGTGCACCTGCTTTCATTTATTATTTTTAAAATTTTTTACTACTTTCTAGAAGGTATCTCTTCAGAACCGATGTAAAAAGTGAACCAATTAATGGCGTTTCTAAAACCGCCGTAAACTTAACATTTTACGGCGATTCGAAAACCGCCGTTAAATGTCTTCCAAAACCGCCGTTAAATCCTACTTTTTACGGCGGTTTTTAAAAACCACCGTAATTATTAACGGCGGTCGATACAAAGGCGGTTCAAAAACTGCCGTTAAAAATGAGAAAAAAACAGCCGTTAAAAAGCCTTTCTGCAGTAGTGCAACCTAAGCACCAATTCCCTTATAGGGTGTCCCACAATCAAAAGAATGAGATTGAGAAAATTGTGCAGGAACTGTTGGACTCTGGAGTCATACAGTACAGTAACAACCCTTTTGCTTCACCCGTTTTGCTAGTTAAAAAGAAAGATGCAACATGGAGGTTATGTGTGGATTATAGGTATCTAAACAGCCTAACTGTCAAGCACAACTACCCTATTTCTATCATTGATGAGTTATTGGATGAACTACATGATGCAGAGTACTTTTCAAAGATTGATTTGAGGTCTGGATACTTCCAAATTTTAATGAACCCTAAAGACAGATATCTGACTGCTTTTAACACCCACAGGTCAATATGAGTTCCTAGTTATGCCTTTTGTCTTGTGCAATGCACCAGCCACCTTCCAATCCCTAATGAATCAGGTTTTTTATCCTATGTTGAGGAAATCAATATTGGTTTTCTTTGATGACATACTTATCTACAGCAAGTCAGAGAATGACCATGTCAAGAATGTGAGAGAGGTACTACCATTGCTAAAGAAGTACTCACTGTTTGCTAAAATAAGCAAGTGCCAATTTGGGCAGAGGCAAATTGAATATTTGGGACCCATAATCTCTAAGGCAGGTGTGTCCATTGATCCTACTAAGATAAGAATCATGATGGAATGGCCTAGCCCTAATAATATCAAGCAACTCAGAGGTTTCGTAAGACTCACAGGGTATTACAGGAGGTTTGTGCAGGGGTATAGATTGATTATCAAACTTCTCACCAATCTGTTGAAGAAGGGAGGGTTCCTATGGACTAAGGAGGTTGAATCATCTTTATGCACCCTAAAGAGGGCCATGGTGACAAGCCCAGTCCTAGCACTGCCTGATTTTTCCAAACGATTCATAGTAGAGACAGATGCAAGTGGAAAGGGACTAGGAGCAATGTTAATGTAGGAAGGAAGACCTATAGCTTACATGAGTAAGGCTTTAAGCATGAAGAATCATGGACTCTCCATATATGAGAAAGAGTTCATTGCTGTCTTAATGGTAATTAAAAAATAGAGACACTATTTGCAGGGCTACAAATTCATCATAAGAACTGATCAGCAGGCTCTCAAGCACCTATTGGATTAGAGGATCTTGAACCCAATACAACAAAAGTGGGTGACCAAATTGCTAAGGTTTGACTATGAAATACAGTATAAGAAGGGGGAAGAAAATAGAGTGGCAGATGCACTTTCAAGGAAGGAACCCCAAGAGGAGCTTAATTATGGTTTAACAGCTGTCACACCCCCGTGTGTGCAACAGGTTATTGACAGCTATGAGAATGACCCCTACTTTACCAAAATCTTAACTGCAAAATGTCTGGACTCTCTTTCCTACCCAGAGCTTGAATTAAAGGGAGGGATTATTAAGTATAAGGGGAAGATAGGGGTGGGAAATAACACATTTATAAGAACTACCATTCTTACAGAAATGCATAACTCTCCCTATGGTGGGCATTCTGGGATTCAAGGGACATATAAGAGCCTGGGAAGGCTTTTTTACTGGCCTTTAATGAAGAAGGAGGTTGAGTCATGGGTTAAGCAGTGTGATGTGTGTGCAAGAAGTAAGTCTAAAGGAGGGCCCTACCCAGGCCTACTGCAACCCTTGCTTATTCCCCACCAAGCTTGGACACATATCTCTATGGACTTCATAGAGGGGCTCCCTAAGTCAGTGGGTAAGGATGTAATCATAGTTGTGGTGGACAGGCTCACCAATTATGGCCACTTCATGACCCTATCATACCCTTTTACAGCATCTACTGTGGCTAAGTTGTTCTCAGTCTCTATCTGTAGGATGTAAGGGAAACCTTTACACATTGTTACAGACAGGGACAAGGTTTTCACCAGCTCTTTTTGTAGGGAGTTGTTCAAGGGGATGGGTACTCAATTGGATTTCACACCACCCTACCATCCACAATTAGATGGGCAGATTGAGAGGTTAAATCAATGTCTAGAGAATTATCTCAGGTGTATGGTCCACCAGAACCCTAAAACCTGGACCAAATGGTTACCTTTGGCAGAATATTGGTATAACACCAATTACCACACCATCCTTAAAACTACACCATTCCAAGCTCTCTATGGATACCAACCCACTTCTACCTTTCTAGAGGCTCACATTGATTTTTAGAACCAAGACACATCAGAATTTATTCAAAAACGGCAACAGTTGACACATGATCTTAAATAAAATTTACATGAGGCTCAACATCGCATGAAATACTTTGCAGATAAGGGGAGTAAGGAGAGAAATCTTGAAATAGGGGATTGGGTGTATTTGAAACTTCAGCCATTCAGGCAAAACTCAGTTGAAGTACGGAAAAGCTTGAAACTTTCAGCAAAATATTATGGACCCTTTCTGATTACAGAGCGAATTGGAGCAGTAGTTCACTGTTTGGATCTACCTGAGCACGCGCGCATCCATCCGGTGTTCCACGTGTCGCTATTGAAGAAGAAACTCAGCCCCACGTATTACCCTTCACCAAGCTCAGCTCTACCTCCAGTGAATGCAGACGGGGACTTTATACTCCGACCTGAGGAATCAATTGGTCAAAGGTTAGTGCGCCGAAAGAGAAATGAGGTACAATAATTCTTAATTAAATGGTGTGGTGGAGAAAGGGAAGACTCAACTTGGGAGGATGATATGTTCTTGAGGAAAAAGTCTTCAGCTTTCCATCCTTTGGGACAAGGATCTCAGAATGGGAGGGATATTGTCATGGTTTCGGTATAATTGGATTCGCTGGAGGATAAGTTAGGGTTTGAAAAGGGGGAAAATGATGTAAACGAGCTGGGTGTTGGGTTTTATATGAAAGGAGGCGGGCTGATCCAAGGTTCCGGGCTGATCCGAGTTGCTGTGGCAAGCGATGGGTTGAATGTAGATATTGGGCCGGCCCAGTAAGCTATTCTAGGCAGCAATTGAACAATTACCCATTAAATCAAATTGTAGTCTTTTGTGGCCCTTTTTTATTGTTTGTTTTTAAAATTACAAGTGTGATGTTTTTAGTGGTTTAAATTCCTTGCTTTGCGGATCAAAGGGCGATGGTTTTGGTCCCCCCTTTTGGGAATATTAAAGCCATGCTGTGAAATGGAAAGGGATAAGAAATTACAGTCATTTGCTCCTATCTTTCTCCCCAATCTTCTGTCTATCTCCTCCCATTTCTCTATTCTACTACATAAATTAATTCCAACAATTACAAGAAAAAATAAATACTATTACTATTGGGCAGGAACTACAACAATATCATCACATATAACTGTCATATATCATCACGTAATACAAGAGCACCTGGCAAGGTACACCTAATAAATTGCCCTCATTCACACTCAGTCTTTCGGTCTCTAATCTAATTTTAATAATTTTGTTTATTACTAAAAAAATATGAACTCTTTATTGTTTTTCACATCTCAAAAATATACATTTTACTCAATATCAACTCTTCAATCATCTTCCACATTGTTCATATTTATATTACATCAATCGTTAACATTAAAAGTCCACCTCACATTTATTCACGTTCAAAGTTATGTAGGCCACAAAAGCACTATAAAAAGTATCACAAGCTGATTGTTAATCGAGATATTAAAAACACTAGAATTAAACATCGTTATATAACAACGGATACAAGAGAACACATAAAATCTTTTGCCTATGATTTAACAACACATAGAACGCGACCTTAAACCAAAAATGATATTATTAGTAGATATCCATAAAATGAATCAAAATAGTTTAACATCTAGTAAGATATGAAAACTCTTTCGCGATTGAGTCATTGAGAATCACCTTTGAGATGGCTAAAACCTTCAAGAAGACAATGATTGTTTTGAAGTATAAAAATAGCAACGACAGTAAACTTCTTCTATCTTCATTTTATTCTATCGTAACAAGATTTTATATTCTTCAAAGTATAAATATTGAATCCTCAAGAATTTAGTTTTATAAAAAAAATACGTATCTCCAGTAGTAGAAGAGTTCTGAAATATTTAAGGTAGTTTTAATCAGTTTCTTGAATTTTATAAAAAAATATATAAAAATAATACTTTCCTACTACTAAAGGAATCTTATACTAAATAAATAGTTTATCTTTTAAGATAAATCAATATGCATAAATAAAGAGTCATATACTATAAATAATTGTAGAAAGGAAAATAATAAATAAATTAAACTATACTAATAATTTGGAAAAGAAATTGTCAAAAATAAAATATTCAACAATCTCCCATTTTGCCTTTTTGGAAGAAAAAAAAAACTACAACTCCCCTTGAGTTGAGAATATACTCCCCTGAATATAAGAATCTTTGTTATAGATGTTAGTATAGGAAATTTAACAAAACCAATAAACAAAATAATAACTTAGTCGAAAACAAAATAAAGACCGAAAAAGACAAATACAAAAAAAAAAAAATCCAGGAAAAAAAGAATCTCCCAACACACCATCAATCAATAGTGTCAATTGAACCAGAACCATCCATTCTCATAACTGCAGTACAAGGACCATCTCCTTTTTCGGCACTATCTTCAGTCACTTTCTCTTTGCCTTTGCTAACAAATGGGTAACATCCGAAGCATACTGTGTAAGAGTAACATAAGGAGGAGGAATATCTTCATTAGCCAAAAATTCATCAGAAAATAGAAAGATCTAAGGTCTTGTTACAGCCAACAAAGTTTTTGAGACCAAAGAACTCAGGTTCGGCACTGAGGTGATTGTTTGTCCAGAATAGAATAAATATGTGAAGGAAATTGAAAACCTTGGCCATAGATGTAAAAAACTTCGTGACAATATCAAACATATTTTGGCAAAAGTTAAAACTAAATCTAGTTCCAATCTTGTACAAAACATGGCCTTGTTGTTAAGTAACAGCAGTGCTGTTTGTAGTATGAACACATTTCCTAATTACCACTTTATGCAAGGTCGAGCAAAGCAATGTCATCTTCGAACTAGCAAACTATCTAAGACATATATAAGAACCCTGCAACCTCATCCATTTCATCCATAATGACACCTTCATCAAAATCATCCATCCCAAACAACTCATTAATTTAGATGGAGTAATACCACGTACCCTTCTACGCACATCTACTCGCACATAATTACAAAAAATCTTATTTCAAAAGTTTGGAGCAATATTGCATAAGATTTAAGTACAACATCCCTTTTTCCTAAAATACTTATTCATTTGTCTCAAATAAAGCATGATCCACCTGTCTTTCATCAATAATATCAGAATTCGTAAGCTAATAAATCGATCGTCGACACATTCAGAATAAAAACGATAAGAAAGAGTATAACTTAGCTCAATATTCAAGTCAGAGACAAAAGTGGGGGCATATGAAAAATCCTCCATGGGTTCATCATTATGAACAATATTAGCCCAAAAATCTTATCAGCAGAGTTATCATACTTTGTTCAACTCTCATATAATGGACTGAAAACTGGCGGTGTTGGTGCTGGTGAACAAACATGGAGAGGAACACTTTGAACATGAGTCTTTGAAGGGAATATTTCAAAGAGTTTAAAAAAGGATTAGGAGTCTAATATGTTGTCTGATACGTATGAGGTTTCTAAGACTTTTATTCCCTTTAGGATTTTATTTTGTCTATTTATTATTTTGACTTTCTTGCCATATATATTAGTTATTAATTATTTAGAAAAGTTTTTATACTTATCTTATTTGGTAATTTTTTGTATATTATTAGAACTAGTTTAGGTTGTAATTATCTTTCTCCTATCTTAGAATTTCGTATGTTGCAAGTCATGATTATTAGGAGTCTTACATTTTATCTTATCTCCTTATTTAAAGTGATTTACTTGCAATATATTATGTAAATATTCTTTCCTTCTTTTGTAGGACTCTTTACAAGCAAAGATGTCTATATAAATATGAGGACTAGCCCTACAACTTTATTATGGTGTATACGCATAACAAATACACGAGAAAAGATCAGAGTTGAGAGTTGGAGCGATTTATTCGATCAACAGTATATCTTCCCAGACGCAGATGTTACTGCTCGTGCTGCAACATCTGCACTAAAATCCTGTTGAACGAATTATCTTCTTCCATGCTTTTGTGTTTTTATTAAGATCAAATCTTGGAGATTTTTATTCTTAACTTTTGGAAGATTAGTGCTGATTTAGAACAATCTTACTCGATAGAATTTTTTTGTAGTCTTTACTTGTTTATATTTTCATGTGTAATCGTTGATACACTTTTCGAGTAAAGATATTTCTGCCTTCAGGCACGACTAAAAGGATTTATTTCTTGTAGTCAAAAGTTTTAAAAGCTTGTATTTTGTTATTTTAATTCCGCTGCTATTTGTTCACACTCTGCACAAAACACACTTGGTTTGTTGATTGTTCTAATAGTTTTCTATTTTTATTCATGAACAGCTTAGCAAATTAGGTCTTGCAATTCTTTCAATTGGCATCATGAGCGAGCACTTGACAACACTAAGTGTTATCCTGAGTGCAAGCTTATAGATTCGTCTATTTGTTATAAGTGTAGCTCACATTTTATTGAATCTAATCTTGGGAATTCTAATTCCACTATTATTGCTACAGGAGATGTGAAGTGTGAGAACTCCGATGATAAGGACACCGAGGTAATGGAGGCATACGAGGAGTTATATCACAATTGGGTCAAGTTGGTTCAAAAGGCCAAATTTCTTACCAAAGAAAACGAACGATTGATTTATGAGAACGATGAGTTGAAAGCATCTATCGCTCATTTGGAGGTGATTCTCACAACAAGAGATGAAGAACTTGGTAATGTAAAATCTAAACTTGACACTTCTCTTCAATCTTTGAAGAAGATTAGTAATAAGAATAGTACTCAAATCAAAACTCCTGTTTTTGTTAAATCAAAAAAAAACTTGTGAAACACCAAGTAAAAACTTGCCTAAAACCTCTAGAAAATCAAAACGCCATAAGCGTAAATATACCTGTCTTCATTGCTTTATGTCTGGACATATTAGACCCTACTGTCATAAACTTTAAGCTGAAACTGCTAATAAAAGGTCTGTTGGTCCAGTGTTGGTCAGTCCCAGTAACATTGTCACTAACACCTCTCGTAAATTCAAATATGTTTGGGTTCACAAATCTGATGTGAAGTGTAATTTTATTTATACTTCTTTTAAGTATATGATTGCAGGGTCCTGGTATTTTGACTGCAGTTGCTCGCGTCATATGACGGGTACTCGTGAGTATTTGACGGACTTTGAGACATACAATGGAGGAAAAGTGATTTACGAAGGAGGAGACCATGGGCAAATCATCGGTAAAGGGATGTTGAATGTTGAAGGCCTTCCGAAACTTCACAATGTGCTTCTTGTTGATGGACTTATGGCTAGTTTTATTAGAATAAGTCAACTTTGTGATAGTAATATGAATGTGGATTTTGATAAAGAAACTTGTAAAGTTTTTGATGATTCTAATGTTTGTTTTCTTACAGGTACAAGGATTGCGGATAATTACTATCTTTTATGTAAGGATGGTGTTGCACTTGTTAAACGTATGAGTACTTTTACGAAGGGTCATGTACAAAAACTTATTTCAAACTCTACGCGATCTTTGCACAAAATTTCTCAAAACTCTACGTTTTTGAAAACTCGAGAAAGCTCAAACTCTTTAATTGAGGATTTTATTTTTAAAACTATGGAGTCTTTAAAATATCATGCGTGTTCTAATTTTGGTCACTTTGCTTTTAAATGTGTTAATACTTTAGCGAGAAGTAGCTTTAAGTCTAGTTTAAGTGACTATGAGTCTAAGGAAGTAGAGACAGACCCTAATGTTGAGAAAAACTTGTTTTTCAAAACTCTGAAGGGAAGAGTCGTCACTCTGTGTGCTGCTGTTTATGATGTTGGTGGGAATGTTGGCACACCACCACCGACATTCTGTACAGAATTCTTAGACTGCACAAATACTGGTTTAAATTCTGATGTTCTGTCACAAGCAGGTCTCCAGCATAGTGAGGGTGATATTTTTTTAATGCTTGATCTTGATAACTCTCTTGTTTTCCATAATTTTGGTATTCGTGATATGAAAATTAGTAAATTTAATGGTCATGGTTTACTCAAGCCTTATTATGTTTTTTATTATACTAGAGGTCTTGTGGTTAATCACCTTAGTATAAACCAATGTTGTGATGATGGTTTTGATGTGAAGTTTGGTAAAAATTCTTATGAAGTGTTTGATGTTTCTAACACTTGTTCTTTTACAGGTTTAAGAGTAGCTGATTGTTGTTACCTATTTCATAGTATACAATCTTTTTGTGTTGCCAATATTGATGTTCTTGGTTTATGGTACCAAAAGATTGGGGATGTGAATTTGAAAATGATTAAGAAATTGGTTAGATTTGAAACTACTTTTGTTTTATCCAAACTAAACATTAAAGTTAGTAGTGTTAGTTTTGCATGGATAAATGGTATACTAACTTATGATCATCATCTCATGAAGGAGTTTTTAGTCTCCGGTTATCTTGCCTTAGATATTGTTAATCCTATTGAATGTGAAAGTCTATGTGGTATAAAGTACCATCTTGTTCTTTTTAATGACTTTATATTCACTTGGATTGTGTTTCATGATGAAAAATTGGGTACTCTTGAATCACTTGAGTTTTTAAATAAAATGGTTTTCAAAGTGTTCGGTTTGAAAGTCACCAAAATCCATTTGAGTCGTCATGTGATTTTTGAGAATGTTTCATTCTTGTTTGATAGAATGGAATCTTCTCATGAGCTTAAAAATCTTGTTGAATGCAAGGAAGAATATTCTAACTTAGTCACGTTTTGTAAATCTTCCTCTTCTACTGATGTACAGGTATCTAGTTTGAACATGTTTGCATTACAAAAGATCGATTTGGGCACTCTTGAGAGTGTTTTGTCGGATGTGTTGCTAAGTGTTCCAACATTTGTATCAACACTTGTCACGGATGATTTTGAATCCGATTCTACGGATATTTTTCATTCTCAGGTGGAGGATGATGTTCAGAACAATTCTGCTAAATCTGACATTCTGAAATTCGATGTTACTGCAGGTGTTCTAACACTTCCAGTAACATTCAAAGTTGCTGAAGCTGAAGCTGTGTCTGATGTTGATTTTATTGTTGCTAACATTGTTCCTACCGGAGAGACAGTGATTACACTCAGGAAGATGGTAAGTATAGGTTGTACATTGTGGAAATGTACTACGGTAAGATCTCTCCATTTTCCACTCTCTTTTTAACTTAGATATGATAATTTTTTGCATTAAGATAGTTTGTGTTTTGGGTCAACAACATGATGTTATGGTTTGTGTGTGAACATGTTAATGCGTCCTCTCTGTTAGGAGAACTTGAGTTTATGATATTTGGTGGTTGTTTCCAATTATTGTGGCTTTTCAAAATTATTAAAGGGAATATTTCACTTGGAAACACATTAACTGTTTTTGTTGATAACTCTAGTGCGACTGAGATATAAAAGATACTTGTTCAACACTCTCGTACAAAATCCATTGTTTTTCATTTTCACACTATACGAGATTTGGTTGAGAAAGGCATTATTCGCATTGAGTATATTAACACCGAAAACTGGCAGGTAGACATTAGCACCAATGCATTAGAGTATGAGTGGTGCTATGGTCGACCTGACCCAAATAACTATAGGGAGATTAAGGGTACTGTATGGCCAAATACGGGTCGGAAATAAGCGAGGAACTACTCGACCCAGATGCATGATTACCCAGTACGCATCGGGCCGACCCGAATTGTTTCGGGTCAGCAAACTGCAACCTATTGAGCAAACGAGACCCCGCAACACCCGCGCAGCACCTGCCGAGCTTACTTGGTCGAGCCAACCTGGAAACCTGCCGAGCAGGCCCGGCACAAGGGAACCCAACCTTTGCGCCAAGTGCCGAGGCCGAGCATGGAGTCTCGGCCGAGCACGCCCGGCACGAGGATGCGTACCCGCGCAGCACCCACCGAGCTGTCTCAGCCACCTGCTAAGCTTACTTGGTCGAGCCGACCTGGTCTTCCGCCGAGCATCCCAGCGCTTCCAACCAGCCTGCCACCTCGCGGAACCCGGCGCGTCAACTGGCCGACCAGGTGCACATAGCGCCGAGCCGACCTGGTCTTCCGCCAAGCAACCGAGCACTCCCGGCCAGCCTGCCACCTCGCGAGACCCGGCGCGTCAACTGGCCGACCAGGTGCATATAGCGCTGAGCTGACCTGGTCTTCCGCCGAGCAACCGAGCACTCCTGGCCAGCCTGTCACCTTGCGGAACCCGGCGCGTCAACTGGCCGACCAGGTGCACATAGCGCCGAGCCGACCTGGTCTTCCGCCGAGCAACCGAGCACTCCCGACCAGCCTGCCACCTCGGGAACCCGGCGCGTCAACTGGCCGACCAGGTGCACATAGCGCCGAGCCGACCTGGTCTTCCGCCGAGCAACCGAGCACTCCCGGCCAGCCTGCCACCTCGCGGAACCCGGCGCGTCAACTGGCCGACCAGGTGCACATAGCGCCGAGCCGACCTGGTCTTCCGCCGAGCAACCGAGCACTCCCGGCCAGCCTGCCACCTCGCGGAACCCGGCGCGTCAACTGGCCGACCAGGTGCACATAGCGCCGAGCCGACCTGGTCTTCCGCCGAGCAACCGAGCACTCCCGGCCAGCCTGTCACCTTGCGGAACCCGGCGCGTCAACTGGCCGACCAGGTGCACATAGCGCCGAGCCGACCTGGTCTTCCGCAGCCGAGCACTCCCGACCAGCCTGTCACCTTGCGGAACCCGGCGCGTCAACTGGCCGACCAGGTGCACATAGCGCCGAGCCGACCTGGTCTTCCGCCGAGCAACCGAGCATTCCCGGCCAGCCTGTCACCTTGCGGAACCCAGCGCGTCAACTGGCCGACCAGGTGCACATAGCGCCGAGCCGACCTGGTCTTCCGCAGAGAAACCGAGCACTCCCGACCAGCCTGTCACCTTGCGGAACCCGGCGCGCGAACTGGCCCACCAGGTGCACATAGCGCTGAGTACCCCGCGCACGTTGTGGGACCTGGCGCGCCGACTAGTCGACCTGGAGTATAATTCGCCAAACCATGTCGACCAGGTGCCTAAAGATGCCGAGCAGAGATGAGTTGGGCATGACAATCCGAATCGGTTTGGTTCCGTAAGTTGTAGAGCGGCGGACCTGGAGTTCGACTAACTCGACGAGGTGCGTCGTGCAGGGATCATATAGTTTAAAGATGGGTTCGAGGGATAAGAAAGGCCTGGTTAAAGGTGGTCGGCCACAGAGAAAGGTTGGCTTGACCTTGATACGATTCGGGGTCGGATCCGAGGAGGCGAAAGAGATGTGATCAAGGCTTTATTCTCTGACTTGGAAAGGGACATGCAACCAATGAGGAAGCGCCAGGTGTCCAATTAGGGTTAGGTTTTTTGTGATTGGATTATTGGTCAGGTAAGTTGGTGCACCCAGGTGGTGACACGTGTCCAATTAGGGTTTGGAAAGAAAACTATAAGTAGCCTCTCCAAGAGAGAGAGAAAAAATACCCAATCTGCTAGAGAGAGAAATACATAGAGAGTTAGAGAGAGAAAGGCTTGTAACAAGAGCTCTACCCTGTAAAAGGATCCGGCCAAGGCCGATCCGACCTGATATTTAGGAATAATAGTCAAGCACTTTTTCCTATTTTTGGTTTCCTATTTTTATATTGCTGAACTGCTTATTTTCTTGGTTTTTTTATGATTTAGACTACTCTTAGATCTAAACAAAATGGCGCTAGAAGAAGGTCTCTTGTGATATACGGTTCCACTCGCTCGATCAGCTCATCCTGTTTTGTTTCCTATTTTTAGTGTTCGGTTTTTATTTTTACGCTTGCTGTTGGTCGTCAACCTTTAACGTGGTTGAGGTGTGTTTAAAAAAAAAGGAAAAAAAAGAGAGAGGTAGGAAGTTTTTTGACTATGTTCGTCATTATGGACCCATCAGAAAGCTCAAGACGAAAACCTGCAAAAGAACGGCAAGAAAAGACTGTCCAGTCGGGCCCAAATGAGCTCGACCCTGAACAGGTGAGGTCATTCATGCAGAACCCGACCTTTGCCAAGGAGTTCGAAGAAATGATGAAGAGAGTGGCGAAATCAATCTTGACTCCAGAGATTGTGGTCGGCAACCCCAAGAATGTCGACCTCCTGGAAGGGCATTCGGAGTCGGACCCAGCTCGTGAGATAGCAAGAAAAGCCGGGAAAAGAAAGCTAGAGGAAGTTGAGCTAAATGCCAAGAGCAAGCCCGAGAGACCTCCCATCGCACGTCGCCTCACATTCTCCTCCCCCCAGAATGTCTTTGCTCGACTTGGGAAGCCATCCAGCATAGCACAGGAAGAACATCCCGAGAGGTCGGCGAACATCAAGAGCATTGCCATGAGCATCCCACGCAAGCCAAACGAGGAGTCGGTAGAGCTCAAACATTTGAAGCAAAGGATTGCTGAGCTCGAGGCCAAGCAGGTCACCCCCCTGGTCCAACCCACATATCCGATCTCACGACCAGTCCTGACCAGCTCAGCGTGTGACGACGAGTCCCCCCTGTCTATCCAGATCCTCTCCGAACCACTGGAGGGAAAGCTAAAAATCCCCCCAATCGCTCTATATAAGGGAAGTAGCGACCCTGACTCGCATCTGAGCCATTACCAGAACTACATGGATATGCTCGGTGCATCCAACACATACAGGTGCCGAATGTTCTCCATGACACTGGATGAAGCCCCATTAAGGTGGTATCGATCACTGCCGCGCCACTCTATCTGCTCATGGCCCCAACTGAGGTCTTCGTTTCGAGGACATTTTATGGTTTTCAAAGCTTCAGTTGCACCAAAAAGGGCCATCGCCACCATCGTCCAACAGCCGAATGAATCGCTGAAGAGCTATATAGCTCGGTTCACGAAGCAAGTTTCTGAGTCCCAGCCCTGCGGTGATGAAGCTTTACTGATTTTAGCTCAGAACGGGTTATCTGACAACTCGTTCTTGAAGTGGGTCAACAACCAACAGGATCCTCAAACTTTCCAAGAGTTCTTGGCGCTGGCCGCATCTCAGATCACAGCCGAACAGAACATGGCCGCCCCGGTCATCTCATTCCCACAAAGCCATAAGCCTACTGGACAAAGCGACAAGAACCCGAGTCCTCAAGTGACCACGAAGAAATTTTTGCAAGAAAAGCATTCTAACCTCCTCGCCGAGTACAATGAGGTCTATTCAATGGCAGCTGCCACGATTTTTGAACGGATTAAAGATTTGGACATCCTCCCCCCTGCTCGGCCAATCAAAAAAGACCCTTCCATGCTCGACAAAAAGAGATTTTGCAGGTATCATGGATCGATAGGGCACAACACGGAGGAGTGCCACAAACTGGTCCGCGCCTTGATCAAGGTCTGCGATGATAGGAACCTGCTGCCTTTCTCCAAGAACCACCAAGCTCGACAGGAAAGAAGAGGCAATAATCAGCCACCTCCACCCCCTCCAAACGGAGCTGGAGGGCAGAGAGAAATCTTGACCTTCATCAACACCAGCCGAGCAGTGGAGGAAGTGTCAAATCGAAAAAGGAAGACCCTTGTCAGGGAGGAAAGGAACTCTATTCAGAAAAAAAAAGTCATAAGGTCCGACATCTTTCATTTTGACGACCAGCCTGATGAAGAGGATAAGCTAGTGTCATCCTTCACCTTCCATGAATCAGACGCAGCTCCACTAGACCATCCCCACTCTGATGCTCTTGTTATCACCGTACCCATCCTAGGGATCCGGACACATCGAGTGCTCGTAGATCCCGGTGCATATGCAAGCATAATTTACTTACCTGCCTACCGAAGAATGAGGGTACCCAGAGAATATGTCGAGCCGTGCGATGATAGAATGAGGGATAAGTGGCAACTGTGTGCAAGCTCTATTTCAGGTGAAGCTGTCTGTCGAGTTCGGCACGGGTGAGGAGAAGAGAACGATTCTCACAACTGTGCATCACTTGGTGATATTTGTCTGTTTGTTGAAATTTGGATCCCGTGTGCAAAGTGTGGATGTGAATTTCTTCTCCGTTTGGAAGATTTTGTGGGACTTGGATCACGTGTGGTGTTATACATATTTGTGTTGGATATGGCTGAATTGATACAATGTTAAACAAAGTGTTTTTATATATTACGGTGACTTGTGTCAAAGATGGATCTTATTCCCTTAGTAATTTTGGGTTTCCATATCATAAGGGGTTTTAACCTATATATGATTCCTTGTTTGATAGGATTCTTAATTATAGGTTTATAATTTTATGAACTCTTTGAATTATTATATCTATATATATATATGTGGCTTCTCATTATCACACACATGATTCACTTTATTTTTCAAATATTTGTGAATGTTTGTTTAGGTGATGTGATTTTCATGATTGACATCTTTTGTGCAAGAATATTTTTAATCTTTTTAGGTGTCGATTAACTATCTCGAACCCAAGAAAGAGTTCGTCCACTTCCACCTCTACTGTCGTCCTGCTTAGCTTCACCACCGTGTCTGGATTTCCACTCAATCTATCATTTCCATCCACGACTATTTCGATCATTGCCGGATTTGTGCATCTTTTTTACTTATATCACCGTCGACTACTACTGCTTAGACCATTGAGCCTGCTCTATTGTCATCTCACTCTATGGCTATTCACTCACCGGCACAACCGCTTGCTTCATTCACTGTTGTAGTTCATATTTTCGACCAAACCGAAGCCTTTGTTGTCTTGTTACCATTTCACAAGTTCAACGAGGTCGTTGTAGAGAACCCTCAAAACTCTTTGTGCATATTTATGAATCTCTCAAGTCCATCTACACTTTTTCTTCTCGCAAGTCCAAACGACTCCTTGGCTATGGCCTTTGTGCTTTTGAGTCCTTTGGCTCTATTGATGGTGTACAAGAGGAGAGATTTCGTTCTCTAGAAGAAGAGAAAGAAGTATGGAGGAAGAGATGTCACTTCTGATGTTGGTGCGAATGTTAGTGCTAGTGTTACTAACATTCCAGCCATTTCTCTTTTGCTGAATGTCGCCGCATGCTGCTGGTGGCACTTATGATGATTCTGCACCAAATTTGTCTTTGGAGATTAGGTTCGATTTCCCCAAATTTAAATACATCGCGTTTTATGGCACGGTACACTCCTTCTACTACTATACCGATCTCTAGCCCTGGGTCGAGTACAATTCCTAAGATCTCAAGTAATGAGAAATTTTCTGTCGAGGATGTTTATGGACTGCCCATGCATACTTTTGATGCTACTGATAGTCATACCATGGATAATAAGGTCAGTTTTGTATACAAAGATTTTGCTGCAGGTGCTACTGGAGATGTTGCTGAGGATGTTCCAACACCCGAACCAACATTCAGTTTTATTATTGATATGGGTAACATCTTTTCTAAACCTTTTTATTCCAGGGTTATTTATAGTAGTTTTATCTTACTTTTGATGATCATTCCTTGATTAAAAAAGTAGGCATTTAATGTCTTTTCTTTCTCTTAAATTGAAACAAATTTCTTGAGCGTCATCATTTATTGCTTACTGTGGTTGATATTGTGCATCTTGAGATTTCCGTGGTGTATGAGTTATATGCCGATTTGAGTGATGAGGTTTTAAAAAGCCGGTCATTTAATTCAAACGAGTCTTTGTACGTAGTAATATTCTTAACCTTAAACCCTTGTGCGTTTAATGTTTTGTTTGAGACTCCTGATTGTGTAGGTGAACCGTTGTCTTATTACTTTTATATGATGATCCGGTTCCTAATGTATGATTTATGTGATCGATGGTCCTCTCCGTTCTCTTCTTCATGGTTGTCTCAATTTGTGGGTGTTTGCATGAGTTGTTGTGCAAACTGGATTCCTTCGATGAACAATTGTCGAGTCATTGAGGCTCATATTCGCGTGCTTTATATGCTTGGTACTTGGATGCAATTTAGCTTCGAGTTGCATATGTTTAATGAAGTGTTGTTCATTGCCACGATTACCTTGTCAACGTGGTCCTTGCTTCTTCTAGATTATCGCTCGAGTGTTGATGTCTCAAGGACATATCTCTCGTATTCCTCCTACTTGAAGCCATGGTTCTTTATGGTTATCACTTCCATTCTTAATGACAAGACTCATCTTAGTAATCTTCCAGTGCACTATTCTGATGATGAAGACGTGTCTTTATGGTTCTGGTCGCAATGTCTCTGCTGTGCTTGGTGTTGATCCTGATGTTGTTCAGAATGTTACTGCGGGTGTTCCAACATTCTCGCTAAAACTTCTGATTTTGTTGTTCTCACGTCTGTAGTACTTATTTTGAGACTAATACAGTCTGTGAATTCTGCTATTACTCATTGTACTGTCCTCTATGCGACTTTATTGGCCTACTTCATATTTTCGATCTTTCTGGCCAAAAAGGGGGAGATGTACTAAAGGGGGAGCAGTTGATGATAATGGAGCTTCTGGTGCATATGTTGTTTGTATAGATGTGTTTAACCTAGGGGGAGTTACTCCTACTACGGAGGTTGCCGCACAATGTTATTGGTTATGAAGTAATATATTTAGGGGGAGTTTGTTTTACAGCTGTTCATTGTCATACTGATTTGTTCATGAGGCTTTTTGATGAAGATGACGCATAAGAGGATGAGAAAGATTTGATTTGGAGACTACCACTGAAATGGCAATATAGAGGTCAGACTTGAATTTGGGTTAGACCTAATTAAGAGATAATTGAAATAAAAAGAGATAACAGCTCGGTCTCAAAGGAAGGTCTGGTTAGGCCTCTTGGGAAAACAGGACATCAGGAAAAGATGGTCACAGATCGGGATTTCTCCTGACCTGACAATTTTAAAGAGAGATCACTACAGCCCGGAGATCATACTGAACTGACGAAAGTGCTCTACCTGAAAGTTGAGCCCGATGCTGATACCGAGGTGATATAGAATAAGAAAGACCTGAAATAGGGAAGACCTAACTAGAGTCAAGTCCGATATTGATACTGACGGGGTATAGAGGAAAGAAAAAAGGAAGACCTGGAACGGGGAAGACCTATTTTCCGGATTCCCAGTAAAGAGACAAGCGGGACCACTTGTCAGAATTAGTTACGTAACGGCCCGTGATTCGCGGCATGTGCTCCTAAGATCCCGGCTGGGGTCCCCACTAGGAGAAACTATAAATATCTCAGCCCCAAGACTGAGAGAGGAATGTCATTCTTTGTGCATTCCTTCTTTGCTTGCTAAGAGAAACCTCATACGCTTTACTGACTTAAGCATCGGAGAGGTTTCCACCGGAAAACCACCGGTGGTCCTTTCTAACGTGTTTCTGTGTGCAGGTCAAAAAGGGTGTTCAAGGTTCCAGACATTGTTCTTGACATCGGTCATATTTTGGGTCGAAACAATTGGCGCCGTCTGTGGGAAAGCGATCAAGCTAAGACGTGAGGGTTTTTCTATGGCTTCAGACGGTTTACGACGATACTTGGTGGGGGAGCTCGGCAGAACTCCCAGCTCCACCATGCCATGGGGTATGCCACGGTCAGCTGAAACGTCCACGGTGAGGCCCGAGGGAGAAGAGCCGTCAGCGACAGTGGGATCAGGCACCGTGCCGCCCTCCTCCGACGGATCAGCGCCTGTTTCTGGTGGGTTGTTCAATGACGTCCTCCTTAGGCAGCTGTCTGAGCTCATCGGCAAGGCCATGGAGACAGCTGTGGAGAAGAAGTTCGCAGAGATGTCACCGCCGCCGTCCGGCGCGCGTCCAGATCGGACAGTTCCGCCGACGGAAATTGAGCCACTGCGCGGCCAGCGCATGGATCAGACCCCTCTTCTAGACAGAGAAGAGCATTTCTCTACATCGGATAGCGAGACGTCAAGCCAGGTTAATCTAGGTCTGGCTAAGTAGATACAGAGCCTGCAGAAGGAGGTGCGGGAATTCAAAAAGCAAATGACGGGCACAAGCATAATGTCGGTGCGGTGAGGCACTCCGTTTACGAAGGAGGTCATACGCGACGATGTTCCAGCTTCATATCGATCTCTAGGCTTTGAGTACATCGGGACCATGGATCCGTGAGACCATCTCAACCATTTTTCAATAGCGGCGGTGGTGCATAAATTCCCAGATGCCGTCATGTGCCGGGTCTTCCCAATGACTTTTACCAAGTCAGCACAACTTTGGTTCATCCAGTTGCCGCCGCGTTCTATCAGTAACTTTGATGAGTTCAGCTCGGCCTTCCTGCACCAGTTCACCAACTGCAGGAAGTACCGGAAGATGCCACTCGAGCTTTTCAGCGTAAAGCAGAAAGAGAATGAGATCCTGCGCGCCTATATCAACAGGTTTACAACGATAAATCTAGAGGTGCCTTCTGCATCGGAAGAGCTCCTTGTGAATGCATTGGCACAGGGCCTCAGTCGTGGGGAATTCTTTCAGTTACTGGTGGTGAAGTCAGCTCTGAAATTAGGAGAGCTCTTGGAGAGAGCTGAGAAGTACATTCACTTAGAGGAGCCCTTGAAAATCAAGGAAGAAGGAAAGAAGAAAAGAGAAATATACGACAGAGAAGACAGGGCGGCAGTGAAGAAGCCCAGGCCAGACCTGTCTGGAGGGAGACCCCGTTTTGATAGGTATACCCCTCTGGCAATGCCGCAGGATGAAATTTTGCAAGCAATAGAAAGGCACCCAGAGCTGAAATGGCCTAAGACTTACTCGTAGAAGCCCAGGAAGGAAAGGTCTGTCCGATTCTACCGTTTCCATGACGAGTATGGACATGATACTTACCAATGCACTCATTTGAAGGACGAACCGGAGAGAATGGTTCAGGCAGAGCACTTGAAGGAGTATGTTCAAATGAGGAAGGAGGAAACCAGATCTGGTCATAGCAGCTATGACCGGTCTCAGCAGAATAAGAGAGATCAGGATAGGAGTCGTACTGAAGGAAGGCGGACTGATCAGGCCCAGGTCATTCATGGAGAAATCCAGATGATTACGGGCGGAGAAATGGAAGAGCATTCTAAGCGGACGCAGCATAACTACGTTAGAGCTGCAATAGAGTTCGAAAATCATGAGAGGTTGGGCAAATGGCATCCACGCCCAATATCTGTTTCGGATCAGAAGATGGCGATGGCATTTTGGCCTCTCACATGGACGCTTTAGTTATAATGGCTACCATCGTCAATTATAACGTACGGCGAATTTTTGTGGATACGGGAAGTTCCGCTGATATTTTGTTCTATGATTGTTTCCAAACGCTGAAGCTGGACGTTGAGTTGGAAGAGGTTACCACTTCTTTGGTTGGGTTTGCAGGGGGAGCCCTGAAGCCTTTGGGAGCGGTTAGGATCCTCGTGACATTGGGAGAGGAGCCATACCGGGTGACCAGAACGGTGCATTTTGTTGTAGTGGATGCGCCCTCCCCTTATAACGTAATGCTGGGCCAGCCGTCCTTGAGCCAATTCCAGGCCATCATATCGGTTTTTCGTATGAAAATGAAATTTTCGGGGAAAATAGAACAGGCGAGGTAAGAGGTGATCAATATACGCCACGACAGACGTATGTTGAATGTATCAAAAGGAACAGTGAGGAGGAGAGACAGACCAAGAGGGCTCGGGTGGAGCAACTGATGCCAGACCTGGTTAGAAGAGAGGAAGGGTTGATGTTTGTTGAAATAGTCCCGGGGGATGAGAGCCGAGTCCTCCGTGTAAGAACGACCCTTAGTCCCGAGGTACTGACAGACCTGGTCGCGCTATTAAGGGACAGTGCTAATGTGTTTGCCTGGTCTCCCCAAGACCTGGTAGGGACTGACCCAGAGGTGACTGGGTATCGCCTTAACATTATCCTTAATGCGAAGCCGGTCAAATAGAAGAAACCTAACTTCGGGCCTGAGAAGGAGGCCATTATTGAGGCTGAGGTGGAGAAGCTGTTAAAAGCCAAGCATATCCAGGAGATACAATTTCCTGAATGGCTTCCCAATGCTGTGCTAGTCCCCAAAACTCAAGAAGACTGGAGAATGTGCATTGATTTCTGCAATCTCAACCGCGCTTGCCCAAAGGACCATTACACGCTCCGGAGGATCGATCAATTGGTTAATTCCACTTCTGGTTGTGAACTCCTAAGCATGATGGATGCCTCAGAAGGCTATCATCAGATCAAGCTCGCGAAGGAGGACTGGAAGCGAGTTAGCTTCATCACCTCAAAGGGAGCGTACTGTTACGTGGTCATGCCATTTGGGCTCAAAAATACAAGAGCCACGTATCAGAGGTTAGTGGATAAAATGTTCAGGGAGCAGCTGGGGCGGAACATGGAGGTGTACGTGGATGACATGTTGGTCAAGAGCGTTAAGGCAACCTCTCATGTGGAAGATCTGAAAGAAACATTCGCCACCTTGAGGAGGTTCAGAATGAAGCTCAATCCCAAGAAATGCACGTTTGGGGTTAGAGCTGGTAAATTTTTGGGATATATGGTCACGGAAAAAGGCATTGAGGCCAATCCAGAGAAAGTGAAGGCAATCATGGAAATGCAGGCGCCTAGGAATGTTAAAGAAATGCAATGCTTGGTAGGTCGCATCAATGCTTTGAGCCAATTTGTTTTTCGATAGGCAGAGAAAAGCCTGTCATTTTTTCAAGCCTTGCGTAAGAGGGCTCGGTTTGAATGGAGCAGTAAATGTGAGGACGCGTTTAGAAAACTGAAGGAACACTTGGCTAGAATGACCTTGCTCACAAAGCCTATTCAGGGAGAGCCCCTAATCTTGTACTTATCTGTGGGACAGCAGGCAGTCAGCTCTGTCTTGATTAGAGAAGAAGGTAAAGTACAGAGACCGGTCTACTTCTAGAGCAAGGTCTTACATGATGTCGATGCAAGATAAGTAGAGATAGAGAGGGCGATGTTGGCTCTGGTTGGAACAGCTCGCAAGCTACGTCCATACTTCCTCTCTCACAGCATAGTCGTGCGAACCAACCTGCCATCCAACCTGGTCAAATGGATAATAGAGCTCAGTGAATTCGATGTCATGTTTGAAGCTAGAACTGCAATCAAAGACCAGGCGCTGGCTGATTTCATGCAAGAAATGACCAGCTCTTCCGAGGAAAAGTGAGAATGGACAATTTTTACAGATGGCTCTGTAGGGAATCAGGGCTGTGGGGCCGGAATAGTCCTGATTGACCCAGAAGGTGTGGCCACTGAGTACGCCGTGCGCTTGAATTATGCTCTGTCCAATAATGCGGCTGAGTATGAGGACCTCTTGAGAGGAGTTCAGATGGCACGGGATTTGGGGGCGGAACAGATCTGCGCTAAGGTGGATTCTCAGCTCGTCTGTAAACAGATAAGCGGGGAATTTGAGACAAGGAAAGATAGCATGAAGAGGTATTTGGCCAAGTTCAGAGAGCTAGTCAAGGATATGAGATCTTTGACAGTCGTGCAAATTCCTAGAGAAGAGAATGGAAGAGTTGACCATCTAGTCAAGGTAGCTAGCTCAGCTACAGATTGCCGGGAAAGGGTGATTACTCTACTGAAAGCAGACGCGGAATTTGGGACAGAGCAGGTGTGCTCAGTGATTGAAGGAGATAACTGGCGTTCTTCTATAAAGACATATCTAGAGAGAGGAGTCTTTCCAGAGGACAAGAAGGACTCAACAAATGTACGAACCAGGACTGCCAGATTTCGTTTGGTCAAGGGAGAGCTATTTCGAAGGGGATTTGGACAACCCCTCTTAAGATGTTTGAGCCAGGGAGAAGGAGCCTTGGTCCTTAGAAAAATCAACGAGGTATGATGTGGCAACCACATGGGGGCCAGAGCTCTCTCGAGTAAGATCTTGCGGGCGAGGTATTTCTGGCCACAACTGCGAAATGAGGCAGAAGATTTTGTGCGTGCATGCGAAAAATGACAGAAGAACTCATCGTTTATACATAAGCCAACGGAAGAGCTCATGAAGATGAGCTCTCCTTGTCCGTTTTCCAAGTGGGGAATTGATTTGGTCGGCCCCTTTCCCATGGCTCCCGCCCAAAAGAAATTTCTGATAGTTGCAATTGATTATTTTAGCAAATGGGTGGAAGCTGAGGCCTTGGCAAAAATTAAAGAGGATGCGGTTATGAAGTTCTTGTGAAAAAATGTTGTCTGCAGATTTGGCGTCCCCAGAATCCTGGTCTTGGATAATGGCACCCAATTCATGGGTACAAGAATTAGAGATTGGTGTGCGAAGATGAAAATTGACCAGCATTTCACATCTGTCTACCATCCCCAGGCTAACGGTCAAGTAAAAGTCACCAATCGCATATTGGTGCACGGGATCAAGATGTGTCTGGAGAGAGCTGGAGGCAGATGGGTGGATGAGCTGAATTCGACTTTATAGGCATACAGAACTAATCCCAAGGAAAGCACAGGGGAAACGCCTTTTAGCCTAGTTTATGGTATGGATGCTGTGGTGCCTACTGAGATCAGCATGAAGACTCATCGAGTTCAGAATTTTGTCGAAGAACAGAACGAGCTGTTAATATAAGATGCTTTGGACTTGGTGGAGGAGAAAAGAGATAGAGCTACTGTCAGAATGGCACACATCAAAGGGCGAATAAAAGCAGCTTACAATAAGTCTGTGGTCCAATGGCAGTTCCAGGTGGGAGATCTGGTTCTAAGAAGAGCTTATTTGGGAAAGGCAAAAGGAAAATTAGACGTCGGGTGACAAGGACCGCTACGAGTCACACAAATCTTAGTGGGAGGCGTTTATAAATTGGATGAGCTGGATGGGACCGAGATCCCCCGTGTTTGGAATATTGCTAATTTACAAAAATTTCATGCATAGTTGTAATTGTTCTGATGTTTATTTGTCTTATTGAATAAAATTAAAGGTTATTCTCGTTCATCAGTTTAAGTACGTGTTCATAATTAAGCCAGGATTGGCTAAGGCGGCTGCCCATGATATTGCCTGACCTGATTGTCAGTGAAGGCCAGGATTGGCTAAGGGCGGCTGCCAATGATATTGCCTGACTTGATTGTCAGTGAAAGCCAGGATTGGCTAACGGTGGTTGCCCATTATATTGCCTGACCTGATTGTCAGTGAAAGCTAGGAATCGCTAAGGGCGGCTGCCCATGATATTGCCTGACTTGATTGTCAGTTTAAGACAGGATTGGCTAAGGGCGGCTGCCCTCGATTCCTGACCTGATTGTCAGTTTAAGCCAGAATTGGCTAAGGGAGGATGCCCACGATTCCTGACCTGATTGTCAGTTTAAGCCAGGATTGGCTAAGGCCGAATGCCCTCGATTCCTGACCTGATTGTCAGATCAAGACATGATTGGCTAAGGGCGGCTGCCCCAGGATTCCCTGACCCGACTGGCAATTCAAAACCAGATCTTTTAAAGAACATATACTTTTATTTCCTGACCTGATTGCCAAAAGCACCAGGACTTATTTAGGGTGTTCGCCCATCGAATATCCTAACTTGTCTAAGCAGGGATGCTTGGACGACCTGCGTTAATGCCTGACCTGATTGTCAGCCCAAAGCTTGTGAAAGGCCTGCCCTGGTTGAACAACTCTCAAGAAAGACCCGTATCGAAGACCTTAGAAGGTATGTCCAAAAACATGATCCGCGTATTTTGAACAGAAAAAGATCGATTAAAAGGACGATTTTTCAAGCAAACTCTTAAGTTCACCATGATATTCTGGCAAAAGAGAAAATTGCGTATGATAGACAAGAAACCAGGATTGGTTGCTATTTAAAGCCTTACTTTTCATGGTCACATGAGCATAATTCAAACAAAACGTACTTTCATTCATCAAAGCTTGAAAAAAATACAAAAGCAGATTGCACACACCTTCAAGGAAGGTTGGCAATTTTGATTACAAAAATGCAAGAAACAAAACAAAAAGATGAATGCAGGGTTTCATCTGAGAGGAGACCGCCGGTCTGAGGCCAGAGCCCGGCAAACGCGCCAAAGCTCATGCTCGGTCTCGTGCAGGCGACGGCGGTATTTGTCAATCCGTTCGGCAAGCGCGTGAGCTTCGCCGGCGGCGACGGTCAGGCGGTTCACTGACTCGGTCAAGTCAGCCCTCTCCTCTTGCAGTTGACGGTTTAGCTGACGGAGCTCAACCCACTCCTTCTTGTAAAAACACTTCTTCTGCCTCTTTCTCTCAAGAAGGCGGTAGAGGTAGCCGATTTTTTCCTTGAGCATGGTCAGCTGATCGGACAGTTTAAATTTCTCGACGACCAAATAAATGTTCTTTTGCTTCATTATGTCAAGTTCTTCGAGAAGAGGAGAAGAAGCCATTGCAGAAAATTTAAAAGAAAATAATGAGAGCATGAACATATTTAAGGAGATAAAAGCGCGTGCAAAAGGAATCAAAACTACTAGGGTTTTCGAAAAACCAGGAAACCTTAGAAATACAACAGTCATAACAAGACAAAATTAGAGATTATCATTAATCCAAGGGTCATAATACAAATTTCAAGATAAATCAAAAATCAGACCGGCCACACAGGCAACAACATCAGGTCTGTTCACTCGAAAATAAAGGCATAAGAAGCTAAGGCTCAGCATCCAACTCTGTGGCCAATTGCTCTATTGCATCCTCAGCCAAAGCACCAGAGGAAGCTCCTCCAGACACCTCACCCAGACCGGTGAAGGTTGGGGATGGAGAAGAGTCAGGGACGGCCAAGGTACGAGCCTGGTCTGGCTGAGACACTGTAGGAGGAGAGCGAAAGAGAGAAAGAACATGCTCGGCAAACTCCACGGCCTTAGCAAGATGCAAGCGGTCTTACTCCTTGGCATAGACAAAAGAGGTGGGCTCAGGAGGAGTCTTCAGTGGCAGATCCTGGTCGAAGAAAGCATTAGGATCGGCCGCGTTGGCTGCACTCCACTTAGCTTGCTCGTCCAAAGCAAAGTTATAATAGCCCATGGCCTCAGGGACGAGCAAGGAGTAGAGCTCTTTGGTCCCCAAGAAAGCTTTCCTAGTCTCCTCTCTGTCCAGTTGAACTAACTTGAGGCACTCCGCCTTGGCCTTGACCAGGGCCTCATCCGTCAGACTGCGAGCCTCCTCCAGTGCTTTATCCCTTGCTTCGGCACGAGCGGTCTCGATCATCTTTGCTTGGGCCTTGCCCATCTCTGTAGTTTTTGCCTTCGCCTTCTTGAGCTTTTCTTTTAGCTCTCCCAGCTCTTCCTCTTGCCTCTTCAGTTTCACTCCTCTTTCCTTGGCGAGAGTCTTGATACGGTCTATCTTCACGGCAAGCTCCTTGTTCTCCTTGACCACATCAAATTGGATCAACGATCTGGTAATTCGAGTGGCCAAAAGGGCCTTTTTGGAGAAAGCCTGATCAACAAAGGAAAAGATAAGTTAACACTTGAGCAAATGATACGCCACAGGTATGAAAGCAAGGAATTTACCCGTGCTTCGTCTTGGCACCAGGACTCCAGTAATTGTCGATTTGTCATTTTTTCCAAGCCCGGTTGGTCTGCAGGCAGCATTTGCCGGAGCACATATTGGACGGCATTCTCTCCCGAGTAGTTGGCAATTGAGTTAATTAGAGGTGGACCTCTGCTAGTAATGGGGGGAAGAGTGTTGTGAGGTAAGGTTGGTGCCGCAAGGGCGTGACTGCTAGAGGTTGTTCGCGGCCTCGTAGATAGAGGAAGCATATCTTCCTCGGAATCAGAGGAAGAGGGTCTGGTAAGAGCAGGTCGGGGAGGCAATTGGGCAGGATGGGAGCCGCTCTCCAGAGGAGGGTCTTGAGCTGGGTTAGAAGAAGAAGGGCCTGCTCCCTGCCCGGTGGACCTTGAGGCTCCTCCCAACTTCTTCTTGGCTGCCTCGATCATTTTGCGCATCATCTTAGCTGAGAATAGAAGAAAAAGGGTAAGGATAAAATAAATAACGTAAAACAAGCTTGGGAGAAAAGAAACTATACCGATTTCCTTAGTCAAGGGGGCTGTTTCCGACTTATCGTTGAAAAAGTCTAGGACAAAGGGGAGAAGGAGATGGGTCACGTGAAGGGGGTTGTCGTTTAGAGTGGAAATTATTTTCTTCAGGCGGTTAGATCTTCCCGTGGAAGAAAAAGGTGGGTAAGCAGGCAGTCCTTCAAGGGGTTTAAGATCAAAACCCCAATCCCCTTTGCAATGAACAAAGAAGAACTTTTTCCTCCAGTCCTTGTTGGAGGTTGGGAGTTTGAACAAAAAATGAACCCCGGGTCTAGCTGTCAAGTAGAAACAGCTCGGGAAAGAGCTCTTCGCTTGGAAGAGCTGGAAAACAATGTGAGCGGAAGGGTCTAGGCTGGTATAGCGCATGGCCAGACTATAGCAGACCATGATGCGGAAGGAATTAGGGGTGAATTGGAAAATGGGTATCTGGTACATTCTGGCTATTTCTAGCATTAGAGGGTGCACGGGGAGGCGTAGGCCCTCCTGGAACTGTTCTTGGTAAAAGGTTAACCAGCTTGCCGGCGATTGACAGGCTAGAATACCCGCCGGAGGGCAGTAGGGGTCATAAGGGTCGGTGATTTTATGTTTATAGCGGATTTCCTCCACCGTCCTTTTACTCAATATGGACGTGACCTTGGGGTGGTCGGCGACGGCTGGAGGATACTCCAGGCCGCCAGAGGAAGAGGAAACGGCGGTCGCCGCCGTGGATGCCGAAGAAGAAAGGGATAAGGAATCGGATTCCGCCGCTGGGGCACTAGATGGGGAAGAAGAAGAGACTCTCGCCATCGCTAGAGGGTCCAACAACAAGGAGGAAGAAAACGCCGTTGCCGCCAGAGTGGCAAGCGAAGGAGGAGAAGCGTTAACAGGGGGAGTATTAGAAGACGACGCCATTATAGGAAAATTAAAAGAGATTAAGGGCTAAGAGAGATACCTGGTTTGTAAAATTTGCCGAAAAAATCAAGCTGGAAAATTTGAGTCAGAAAGGTTCGCTGGAAATTCAGAGAGAAAAAGAAAGACAAAGACTTGGAAGATTTTGATAAATGAGAAGTGCGAAGTGAGAGTTCAGCGGGAATAAAAGAGGAATAGATAAATTCAAAAAAATGGAAATCGATAAAGGCGGGATTTGATGGGATCTTCGCATTTAATATGGGCAGGTGAACAGTGCCCTAGGCGGTGAGCTGGAGCGTCCACCGTCCTAGACTAGGGCGGACGTGTTAGTACTTGGAAAGGCTTGTGGGAATGGTAACCATCTGGGAATGTGGACCGACACCACTAATGCCAAAAATTAGGCCTGGTTGTCAGGTGGATTTCTGGGGATCCGTTCCAGTACAAGAATTAATAAGAGTGTGGGACCTTATTATATTAAGGGACCTTAGAAAATATTCAGCTCTACCCCAATTACTTGAAGGGGAGGAGTTGATATGGCAATATAGAGGTCAGACTTGAATTGGGTTAGACCTGATTAAGAGATAATTGAAATAAAAAGAGATATGATGAGAACAGCTCGGTCTCAAAGGAAGGTCTGGTTAGGCCTCTTGGGAAAACAGGATATCAGGAAAAGATGGTCACAGCTCGGGGTTTCTCCTGACCTGACCATTTTAAAGAGAGATCACTACAGCCCAGAGATCATACTAAACTGACGAAAGTGCTCTACCTGAAAAACCCCGGGGCTAGAGTTCGATGCTGATACCGAGGTGATATAGAATAAGAAAGACCTGAAATAAGGAAGACCCGACTAGAGTCAAGTCTGATATTGATACTGAGGTGGTATAGAGGAAAGTAAAAAAGGAAGACCTGGAACGGGGAAGACCTGTTTTCCGAATTCCCAGTAAAGAGACAAGCGGGACCACTTGTCAGAATTGGTTACGTAACGGCCCGTGATTCGCGGCATGTGCTCCTGAGATCCCGGCTGGGGTCCCCACTAGGAGAAACTATAAATATCTCAGCCCCAAAGCTGAGAGAGGAATGTCATTCTTTGTGCATTCCTTCTTTGCTTGCTAAGAGAAACCTCATACGCTTTACTGACTTAAGCATCGGAGAGGTTTCCACCGGAAAATCACGGTGGTCCTTTCTAACATGTTTCTGTGTGAAGGTCAAAAAGGGTGTTCAAGGTTCTAGGCGTTGTTCTTGAAGTCGGTCATATTTTGGGTCGAAACTACTGTTCCAAAGGGGAGTGCTTCTTTACTTTGGGTTGTTATCTCTCTTTTTGGAGATATTTTTATTTGGTGGTAGTTATTTATTCTTGATATGTCTAATTGCTGCTTGATTGGTTTTTGGTCTTTAATTCTCTGATTAGTTATTTAGGGGGAGTTTTAGGTGATTATTCAAGTTTTATACTTGTGATTTTCATCATGTATGTTTTGGCCAAGAAATACAAAAAGGGGGAGATTGAAAAGAATATTTCAAAGAGTTTAAAAAAGGATTAGTAGTCTAATATGTTGTTTGACACGTATGAGGTTTCTAAGACTTTTATTCCCTTTAGGGTTTATTTTGTCTATATATTATTTTGACTTTCATGCCAAATATATTAGTTATTAATTGCTTAGGAAAGTTTTTATACTTATCTTATTTGGTAATTATTTTGTATATTATTATAATTATTTTAGGTTGTAATTATCTTTCTCCTAGCTTAGAATTTCGTATTTTACAAGTCATGATTATTAGGAGTTTTAGATTTTATCTTATCTCCTTATTTAAAGTGTTTTACTTGTAATATATTATGTATATATTCTTTCCTTATTTTGTAGGACTCTTTACAAGCAAGGATGTCTATATAGATATGAGGACTAGCTCTACAACTTTATTACGCTGTATACGCATAAGAAATACACGAGAAAAGATCAGAGTTGAGAGTTGGAGCGATTTATTCGATCAACAGCAAATCTGCTCCAGACGCAGATGTTACTGCTCGTGCTGCAACATCTGCACTAACATCCTGTTGAACGAATTATCTTCTTCCATGCTTTTGTGTTTTTATTAAGATCAAATCCTGGAGATTTTGATTCTACTTTTGGAAGAGTAGTGCTGATTTAGAACAATCTTACTCGATAGGAGTTTTTCGTAGTCTTTACTTATTTATATTTTTATGTAATTGTTGATACACTTTTCGAGTAAAGACATTTTCGCCTTGAGGCACGACTACAAGGATTTATTTCTTGTAGTCAAAAGTTTTAAAAGCTTGTGTATTGTTATTTTAATTTCGCTGCTATTTGTTTACACTCTGCACAAAACACACTTGGTTTGTTGATTGTTCTAATAGTTTTCTATTTTTATTCATGAACAACTTAGCGAATTAGGGCTTTTAATTTTTTCGGTCTTCATGATTTTGAGCATAAAAGAGGCTAAAGTCATCTCATCATGATGATCCCACTTCACTAGAAATCACTTGGCAGTGTTTGTGCTGGTGAACTGACACAGGGAGGAACATTCGGAACATTAGTTTACTTGAGTTGAACATAAAAGAGGCTAAAATTGCTACATCATCATATCATTCCACTTTACCAGCAACTATAATTGGTTCATTATCAGTCTAAACCATATCCTAAGGGGTGAGAAGAATTGAGAGACATCATCATTCTTCGAGTCAGAGAAAAAAGGATTCACTTGTATATTAACATTATCATCTAGTATACCAATTGCAGGGACCCTCGTGAAGAAATTCTTCTTTATCACAACTCATCCTTGTCGTCGGCACCTTTCTCTGTTTACTTATAGACTTACTTTAGGCACAACATCTTCATGAGGCCCAAATATAATACCACAAAGCGGACAAGATTGTTTAAGAGAAGAATTCTCGAGCTTACCAAAAACCTTGTATATAAACACTACAACAAATGACACCTACTGGAAGGACAAAATTGGAAGGATAAATTTGTCCTTCCTATAGGTTAAACATATAGGAACGACATAGAAAAGTCATTCCTGTAGGTCCAATTATCTATTGGAACGACATTTGTCATTCCTATAAATAACAATGTCGTTCCTGTAAATATAATTTTCGTTCCACAGAGCATCAATTTAATGGTGCATTTGTTGGAGCGACATGTCCTTCCTATTAATAAAATGTCCTTCTAAAATACCACTTACCTCATTTAATACCCTCCACCTAATATTCACCTTCCCCCCACTTTTTCAATATTATRTTGGTTTATTCTACTGCACCTTATCCTTCACTTCGGTTTTGTATCTGTCATTCCAGCCGCCCGAAAAATTTCTCATCCTTACTAATTTCTCCTCTTCAAATTAATGTTTGAGCATATATAATTTTCGGTTGCTGTAACTGGAAGGACTTGTCTTTCCAGCCGGTTTGAATGTCCTTCCAGAATTTTCTGTTGCTGTAATCCCTCTTGAASAAGACAAAGGTACAATTTCAATTCTTCTCCATACCTCCTATGTTTATATTTGTGTTATATTTCAAGAAGTTTTCGGAAATGACAGATGAATTGCTTGTCCTTGCCTCATGTGTTTGTTTTTGTATTATATTTCATGAAATTCTGAACAATGTTAGATAAATTGAGGGGCGAATCCTTTTTCTTGTAATTTGAAGGACATGTCCTTCCAGAATATCGGGTTGTCATTCCAATAGATTTGAAATGTCGTTTATAGGTTTATTTATTAGTTATTTTAAGATTACATTATGACAAGTCAGGAGCAGACTCTTGCGGCTTCATTAATTGGAAGGACATGTCCTCCCAGAATCTTGGTTATATCGTTCCAATAGGTTGTTTGTTTTTGTGTTTCTTTTCGAAATAAAAGAATAGAAATTTGCTAATTCACATCATATGCACACTCAAATGGAAAGGAAAATTGTAATTTTATGTATTATATTTTTCTAATATTTTTGTGTTTTTTTGTGCTTTGTGGTTTTTTATTTTAATCAATCCACAATTATATGTTTATAAATAAATGTAAAATAGATGAATTTTGTAAATAATTTATAATAGAGGAGCTAAGAATTTGCCTAACTATTTTGGTCGTTTTTCTTTTTCCAGCTTTCAAATATGGTGATGGATAAGAGATGGACGCGAATTACAAATAAAATGTCACCAGAGTTTAGGCGTGGAGTGAGTGAATTTATCAACATCTGTGGGCCTCTTGTGAATAGTATGGGCTTGATTAAGTGCCCGTGTAACAAGTGTTTAAATTTGGAGTCTCTGAAGTTGGAAGTTGTTCGGATGCATATTCAGAGGTATGGGTTTGATGCATCATATGATATTTGGATTCACCACGGAGAGCATTTACCAAAACACGAACCTGGTCCGTCAGCCGTTGACTTTGAAATGATGGATGAAATGAGAAATGTGATGGAAGACGTGAACCCAGATTATGAGTATGGGTTGGAGAGCCCTGACGAGAAGTATCATAACTTGTACGAGGCAATGGACATTAAATTGTATGAAGGGATTTCATCATTCTCTTCATTAAATTTTCTTGTGAAGTTGATGAATATCAAGGTGAATGAGAAGTGGACAAATAGATCATTTAATGAGTTGCTTAAGTTATTGAAACTCGCATTCCCATCGATGAAACTTGTCAACTCACATTATGAGGCTAAGAAGTTGCTTGAAAGTTTGGGTCTCGGCTATAAGAACATACATGTATGTAAGTATGATTGTGCATTGTTTTAAAAAGATCATGCCAATAAAGAAACATGTCCAGTCTGTGGAGAATCACGTTAGTGGGAGAATAGTGGAAAAGGTTCTAAAAGCAAAATTCCACATAAGGTTATGCGATATTTCCCTATGATCCCAAGATTGCAGAGGTTATTTGAAATGGAAGAGATGGCAAAACTTATGCGTTGGCATAGTACTGGGTATCATACAAGTGCAGATGTTATAACTCATCCGAGAGATGGCAAAGCATGGCATGCATTTGGCGCTAGACATCCAGAGTTTTCTAGTGAGCGACGCAATATTCGTCTTGGACTTGCGGCTGATGGCGTCAACCCATTTGGTGATATGAGTCAGGTGTATAGCATGTGGCCAGTAATATTGACAGTTTATAGTCTTCCACCATGGCTATGCATGAAACTGGAGTATTTGATGCTGACATTATTGATACTTGGACATAAATCCCCGGGAAAAGATTTCGACATTTTCCTACGGCCTGTTGTTGATGAATTGAAGATTCTGTGGTCAATTGGTGCGGACACACTTGACGCTGCCACAAAATATCGTGGTTTATTTCGCATGCAAGCAGCATTAATGTGGACAATTAATGACTTCCCTTCAAGAAGTACTCTGTCAGGGTGGAGCGGGCAAGGTTACATGGCTTGTCCCACATGTAATGATGAGACCCCATCTATGCGCGTATTGGGAAAGATAATATACTTTMGTACTWGAATHTTTCTTCCGATACACCATAGATGGAGGAGTTCGCTTGACTTCAATGGTCTACCGGAACGTCGGAGTCCTCCAGTAAAATAAACAATGAAAGACATATTGGTCCAACTAAATCGAGTCAGACCAAAGATATCTGGGAAACATAAGCCTTATGGTAATGCAGGGACCCGTAAATATGCAGATGAGTTGAATCGGAAAAAAAAAGAGTATTTTTGTTTAGCTCCCTTACTGGTCTAGTAATGACTTGAAACACAATATCGACATGATGCATTTAGAGAAGAATGTGTGTGATAGTATCGTGGGGACCATCATGGAAGATCCACTGAAGTCAAAGGATACTCTTAATGCAAGACACGATCTAATAAGAATGAATATTAGGCCAGAGTTGCACCTTATCGAGGATAGGGGTAAGATACTGAATCCAAGGGCTCGTTACACACTACCCCTAGCCAAACGAGTTGAATTTTTCAATTGGATCAGGTCTGTAAGATTTCCAGATGGATTTGCATCAAACTTGAGAAGGTGTGTACCTCCAGGTCAGGGCCGCTTAACTGGATTGAAATCTCATGATTGCCATATCATAATGCAAAGATTACTGTCAGTGGCAGCCCGTGCATACTTAGACAAGGATATATCTGATGCTATAATAGATTTATGTAACTTTTTCAAGAAAATGTCTGCCAAAAGTTTGAATGTGAGTGACCTTATAACAGCCCAATCGAATGTGATTATTATCTTATGTAAATTAGAGAAGATTTTTCCCCCGGCTTTTTTTGATACTATGGTGCATTTGGCTATTCATCTCCCTGAAGAGGCAATTTTAGGGGGACCCGAACACCTGAGATGGATGTATCCAATTGAATCATATTTGAAAGAGCTCAAGGGATGTGTAAGAAACCCGGCTAAACCAGAGGGGTCGATTGTTGAGGCATATGTGGCAAAAGAGGCATTGACATTTTGTGCTCGTTATTTCAATGACGTAGAGACAAAGTTTAATCGACCCCGTAGAAACCCGATATGTGAAGTGACGTCACAACTTTCGGTTTTTCGATCACAGTGCATCCCACTTGGAGGTCGCAAGAGCATAGCTCTATCTCCTGAGAAGCATAAACAGGCACAATTTTACATTCTTAATAATTGCCCCGAAATAGACATGAATTTGAAGTAAGTGGTTTCATAATATTCTTTGGTAACACCAAAACAAATGCAATGTTTGGTAATATCATGTGGCTTATATTCTTTTTTTGTGGCAGAGAACACAAGCAAGAGTTGTTGGCGCGTGGAGTTAGTGACTTGGAGTTTCATCACAAACACGAATTTGCTGATTGGTTTTACAAAAAGGTACGTTCTAATCCAAGCTAAATACAAAACAACAATTTTGAGTTTATTAAGTTTATCCTTTTGAACCAAGCTAAATACAAACCAACATAGATATTTCCAAAACAATAGAAGTAAAATATTGCTCCCTTCATCTCAAAAAATGAGATATTAGTTCTTAATTCATGAACTTCAGGTGTACTATCATCCTCGGTCAGTATCTAAAGTAGTGTACGCATTGGCGTCTGGATGTGACCATTTATACCAATAATATGGTGGATGTGTAGTTAATGGAGTTCGTTTCTTGACTCATGACCGTGACATTCGTCGGCTAACACAAAACAGTGGTGTGTCAGTGCCTGGAGTGAGTGTACAGATGTATTATGGCATTTTACAAGAAATTCTAGAACTTCATTATACCGACCGATTGTCGATTGTCCTATTTCGATGCAAATGGTTTAAATCTGATCATCATCGACATATTATGCATGATAAAAACATCATAAATATAGACACCAGTACCGAGGGTTACAAAGACGACCAGTTCATTCTTTCCACTCAAGCCAGACAAGTGTTTTATACCAACGACCCTTCTCGTCCTGCAAAATGGCAGGTTGTCCATGAAGTTCACCATACTGTGGATGCTAGTTCATCGACAAACTTATTACCTGAAGTAGATCTGTTGCACCCCGATAACTCTTCACAATTCTCACTTTTTGTTGATCTTSYAAATKTCYAMTATGTTGAGCTACATCAAGCTAACATGCCGCTTGACTACGTTGTTGAAACTCCCGGTCCATCTTCATGTACAACTACATCATATGACATATATAGCGATGGCGATGACATGGAAGATGACACCATATCCGAGTACAAAAATATTGAACAACAAGATCCTATAACGAGTGATGATGAAACAAATGATGATTTGCAAACATATGACAGTGATTCCGATTGACATCGTGACAATACTGTTTGATCTTTTGATGTGTGTAATGGGTATTTTAATGATATATCAATTCACATAGTCTTTTTATTTTTTTAATCATTAACCGTTACAATTATAATCATTGCATGTTAGTTTTTATTTTTTTAAGTTTTAAAATTTTTATTTCTTAATAAATTATCATTAGGTGAGTTATTATTATTATTATTATTTTTTTTTTATTTTTTTTAAGTTTCTCATTAGGTAAGTAGTTATTATTATTATAAATTTCTCATTAGGTAAGTTATTATTATTATTATTATTTTTTTTTTTAATTTTCTCATTATGTATTATTATTATTATTATTAAAACATCCACCAAAAGTTAAGTTATTGGACAAGGCGGGGGCGGCAATCCGTGAATTTATTGGACGCGGCAATAAGAATTGGGACAAAAAAAAAGGGGGGGAAGGGTTTTGTATTTCCAGAGTATTGCCGTGACCTTCCTGTTCTTTCTTTCAAAACCTCCGAATAAATTTTTTTTCTAGGGTTTGCTTTTAAGAATTCTCTGTAAGTTATTAGAAAAAACTCTCAATCCAAGCAAAGTTTTTCAGTTCTTCTGCCCTTGTCGGATACTCGAGCATAGCGAATTACATGTTAGTATTCTGACCATTTTTTTTTTAGTTTTACACCACGATTTCATAATATTTAGGGATTAATTGGTGGATTTTGTATAAAATTCTAAAACCTTAGTTTGATTCTGAGTTTTTTCGATTCTATAAATCTGTTCTACATGGTTGCATGTGTGAGAATCAAGATGCCTTCATCCTTGGGAGGCAAATTCTGAATATGTTGTTAATGCTCATGAGTGCTTCCATTTTTTTAAATAATTGTAGATATAGGAAAAACTTATGGCTCTGAAAATTTGATTTGGTTAAGGCTTAAAAATATTGGATTTTTTTAATTTCAACTTCAAGACTGAAACTTTTTTTCCACTCTTTTGCTCATCTTCATTGTCTTTTGGCAGTGCAGTTAACCAACTTTGTGGGTTTAAATCGTGACGGTTGGGTGGTGCAGAGCTTTTCTTCTGCACGTAATCTGTACGAGGCACTTAGAGCAGCCATTCGTATTGATTGTGCACCTATTCAACCAAAATTTTGTTCCAATTTATAAATAACTCAAAATAAATTGACATTAAGCATATACATTCCAACAAGCAACTTGTACACGTCAAATTACATCAAGACAATCCTATTAGTTCCAACATTAGATAGAGTATTCAAAACGATTATACACTTCAACACCATTAGCTAGAGTAGTCAAAACGATTCAAAACAATTATACACTTCAATACCAAACTAATGTGAAGATCCACCATGCTCGTCCGCACCACGAGGCTCATCATCATCAAGCATATCCTCTATCTCAACTTCTATCCCAACTTTTGCCTTAATAAGATTAATGATCTTCGACATTTGTTCAACCTTTAAAATAAGAAATTATTCATAAAAATAAATTAATCAAAACTTGGAATGAGAATGTATGATATATGTACTGTGTTGATGTCATAAATGTATATGCAACATATAATCTAGTTTAGTAAATGATTATATTTACATAAATAATTACAAACTTCAAATATTGATCATTTCGCCATTCCTATTGATTGTGCACCTATTCAACCAAAATTTTGTTCCAATTCATAAATAACTCAAAATAAATTGACATTAAGCATATACATTCCAACAAGCAACTTGTACACGTCAAATTACATCAAGACAATCCTATTAGTTCCAACATTAGATAGAGTATTCAAAACGATTATACACTTCAACACCATTAGCTAGAGTAGTCAAAACGATTCAAAACAATTATACACTTCAATACCAAACTAATGTGAAGATCCACCATGCTCGTCCGCACCACGAGGCTCATCATCATCAAGCATATCCTCTATCTCAACTTCTATCCCAACTTTTGCCTTAATAAGATTAATGATCTTCGACATTTGTTCAACCTTTAAAATAAGAAATTATTCATAAAAATAAATTAATCAAAACTTGGAATGAGAATGTATGATATATGTACGCCATTCCTATTGATTGTGCACCTATTCAACCAAAATTTTGTTCCAATTCATAAATAACTCAAAATAAATTGACATTAAGCATATACATTCCAACAAGCAACTTGTACACGTCAAATTACATCAAGACAATCCTATTAGTTCCAACATTAGATAGAGTATTCAAAACGATTATACACTTCAACACCATTAGCTAGAGTAGTCAAAACGATTCAAAACAATTATACACTTCAATACCAAACTAATGTGAAGATCCACCATGCTCGTCCGCACCACGAGGCTCATCATCATCAAGCATATCCTCTATCTCAACTTCTATCCCAACTTTTGCCTTAATAAGATTAATGATCTTCGACATTTGTTCAACCTTTAAAATAAGAAATTATTCATAAAAATAAATTAATCAAAACTTGGAATGAGAATGTATGATATATGTAC
>BMAC01000386.1:734607-766741 GCA_014905375.1 Phtheirospermum japonicum | reverse complement strand
ATTCATTTCAGAATTAAAGGTTAATTTTGAAATTTATTATTTTATATATATATATATTGATAACTAGAGTCATTAATTTGTTTATCCCAAAATTAAATCAACACACAAAATTAATTAATTTATATGCTTTAAATTCATGTGATTAATGTTAGCATGATTTATTTAGGGATGATCATAAGCCTATGACCAATGTGATTGTATGTTTTATTTTTGGGTTTTTGGGGCCTGCGAGCCTCCTATTCTATTATTTATAAAAAATTTAAATTTTGCATCGAGAGTAGACTAGGTGGTAAGGTTTTCTAATTTTGATTGGAGGACGTTCGATGCCAAAGGCCCACGCCTGTGTGGGTAATTTTTACAAGTTGTAATAGAATAGATAATTCAAGGCCCATGCTTGTATGGGTTTTATTATAAAAGGTAATAGAAGTAGTTCTATTCGTTTTACCCCTTAGATTAACCTAGACTCATTTTCGGCTCAAATGGGTCGCATAGGCTGGCCATGATCATCCCACCGCTTTTTGCATAGATGCATGTTAGACTTACTTAATGTTATATGCTTGCGCTTCATATGATGAATATTGCATTAAATAAAAACCCACCTAATAATTAAGATTGATGAGGTCTTACAAAGTAAACCCCAAGTTTTTGAAACTTAAAAAGAATTTAATTTTGATTAATTCTATATCAAATTAAATGGACAAGTTATGTTGGACATATCGTTCCATGCCTTCTATCAAAGGTAGAAGACATGACGATGCTACCGCACTTGGTCACTGGCCATGAGTCGTGGAGTGATCTTTTGTTGGAAAGCTGTGATCTCTACCAAGCATTGAGATGCTCGTGGGGTGGACTCGTCTTTATGTTGGCCACGAGTCGTGGGACATCTTGATGCTCCATCTACACAAATGTTTGATGGGTTTATGTTTGACACTTAGTACCATATGGGCTCATAATTATGGGGTGTATGAGAAATAGTGAGGCAAAATATTCTTGAAGGTTGTATTTGATACAATTGTCAAAGAGTTGACTACCGACATTAATTTCTCATGGGCTCATATTATTGGGGTGTGAAACATTTATATTGGACTTCAAGCCCACTAAGAAAATTATATATTCCAAATTTTATTATGGGGTTAATAAAGTTTGAATAAAATAGTGGGAGACATTTAATATTACAGACCTTATGTTAAATGAATATAATTTTCGATAACTCACACATTTTCTGCTTCATTTATTTTTGTAGATAACTCTACTAAAATGGCTAAAAATCCAATTGCATCCATACTTGATCAAAATAAACTAATTGGCCCAAATTTCGTCGATTGGCTGAGAAACCCCAAGATTGTCCTTAGTTTTGAGAAGAAGGCTGAATCCACCATAAAAAGGGATAAGCCGGTCATGCTTGTTGGATCCTCTTCCAAATCGAAGGATGGAAAGCCAAAGAAAATGAAGTGGACAAGAAAGAGTTCCTCTAAACCCAACAAGAAGACAAAGGACAATGGTAAGAAAAGGGTTAACTCTCAAGCTGATGACAATTGCTTTCATTGCGGTAAACCAGGGTACTGGAAGAGGAATTGCAAGGAATATCTTTCAAGCCCGAAAAGTTCAGGCATATATTTTGTTGAAGTTAACCTATCTGTTAATGATGCTTCTTGAGTATTGGATACCGGTTTTGGCTCACATATTTTCAATTATTTGCAAGTAATGTCAAGAAGTAGGCAGTTGGACAGAAAGGAAAGGTCCTTAGAATGGGGAATGGAGCAAGAGTTGCTGCATTAGCAATAAGGACTGTTTATTTATCTTTGGATGATGGTTTTAAATTGTGTTTGAATAATTGTCTTTATGTTCCGGATATTATCAGAAACATTATCTCTGTACCTGTATTGGACAGAGAGGGTTTTAGACTCGTTATTGAGAATGGAAGTTGTTTCATTTTCAAAGACTCTTCTTTTATATATTGCGGTTATTTGACGAATTCTTTATACACCATTTCCCCAAGTGAACCCATTCTCACAATTCAACAAAATAAAAGGAAGTTAGATAATCAAAGTTCTTTCACACTCTGGCATACTAGATTAGGTCACATTTCTGAAAAAAGGATACACAAGTTGGGACAAAAACTCGACCTTAAGGGAGAGCAAAAGTTGCCAACATGTGAGTCATGCCTTAAAGGAAAGATGACTAAATCACCATTTGTTGGACAAGTGGAACGAGCCAAAGGTCTATTGGATTTGATCCATACAGATGTATGTGGTCCGCTAAGTGTTAGTGCGAGAGGGAACTATCACTACTTCATAACCTTTACCGACGATTATTTTAGGTTTGGTTATGTATACCTTATGAGGCATAAGTCTGAAGCCTCTGAAAAGTTCAAGGAATTCAGATGTGAAGTAGAGAAACAAAGTGATCGTAGTATTAAGACTCTTCGATCAGATCGAGGAGGTGAATACTTATCAACTGAGTTTCTTGATTATCTAAGAGAGAATGGTATTCTCTCACAGTGGACTCCTCCCGGAACTCCACAGTTGAATGGATTTTCGGAGCGTAGAAATTGAACTTTGCTGGACATGGTTAGATCAATGATGAATTGCACTTCCTTAACTCTTTCATTCTGGGGCATACCTATTAAATAGGGTGCCAAGCAAAGCCGTACCCGATACACCCTATGAAATATGGTATGTGAAGTCATCTTCCTACAAATACCTAAAAGCATGGGGGTGTGATGCTTACGTGAAGCGTAAAGTGGGAGATAAGTTGGACATGAGATCCATCTTATGTAAGTTTGTGGGGTATCCAAGAGAGTCTATAGGATACTATTTCTATGACCCTTCGGAACAAAAGGTATTTGTTTCGAGGAATGCTACTTTCCTTGAAGAGGAGTTTCTTTCTGAAAGGGGTGGCGGAGTTGTAGAACTTGATGAAGTTCAAGAACCACAAAGTATCCCACAGGTTACCGCAAATAGCACACCAGCTGAGGCTGGACCATCTGTAGCACCACCTCTTCGAAGATCTATAAGGGTTTCAAGGGCTCCTGAGAGGATGAACCTTTTGTTAGAGAATAAAGAAGAGGGACTCCTTTTGGATAGCGATCCAAGAAGCTATGATGAGGCAATGTCTGACGTTGACTCGGAAAAATGGCAAGAAGCAATGCAGTCCGAAATGGACTCCATGTACTCCAACAAGGTATGGACCTTGGTGGACCCACCGTAGGGAATTGTTCCCATTGGCTGCAAATGGGTCTACAAGCGGAAGCTTGGAGTAGATGGAGAGGTAAGTACCTTTAAAGCAGGGTTTGGTTGCAAAAGGTTATACTCAAAAGTAAGGCATTGATTATGAGGAGACTTTTTCACTAGTAGTGATGCTTAAGTCCATTTGGATCCTATTAGCCATAGCTGCGTATTATGACTACGAGATATGGCAAATAGATGTGAAGACTGCTTTCCTTAATGGAAATATTAACGAAGAGATATATATGAAGCAGCCAGAGGGCTTCATATCCAGTGGGAGTGAGCAACAGGTTTGCAAACTCCAGAGATCCATTTATGGTCTCAAACAGGCTTCGAGGAGTTGGAACATCCGATTTGATGAAACAATCAAAATGTTTGATTTTCATAAGAATTTGGATGAACCATGTGTCTATAAGAAGGTTAGTGGGAGGGCAGTTACTTTTATTGTACTCTATGTTGATGACATTCTACTCATTGGGAATGATGTAGGGATGTTGCAATCAACAAGAACTTGGTTGTCTAAGCAGTTCTCCATGAAGGACTTGGGAGAAGCATCTTTATCCTTGGGATAAAGATCTATCGAGATAGATCACGAAAGATGATCGGACTATCCCAATCCATGTACATAGACAAAGTGCTAAAACGGTTTAGCATGGAGGAATCCAAGCGTGGATACCATCCAATGAGCAGTGATCCACTTTCTAGGGCTATGTCTCCAAAGACACCTGAAGAAAGAGGAAAGATGGCTCGTGTACCTTATGCATCCGCTATTGGGAGCATTATGTATACAATGCTATGTACTAGACCTGATGTCGCACATGATGTGAGCGTCAAAAGCAGATATCAGTCGAATCCAGGTTTTGAACACTGGAACGCCGTTAAGAAGATCCTTAAGTACTTGAGAAGAACTAAGGATATATTCTTGATATACGACAATGGAGAATTGAAACTAGAGGGATACACTGACTCTAGTTTTCAATCCGATGTAGATGACTCAAAGTCAATGTCTGTATATATATTCAGTCAGTTGGAAAAGTTCTAAACAAGAGACGACTGCAGACTCTGTTACAGAGGCTAAATATATTGCCACATCAGATGCAGCAAAAGAGGCTGTTTGGATGCGGAACTTTATCCAAGGGTTGGATGTAGTTCCGTCCGCTGTTGATCTAACAATAATTTATTGTGACAATAATGGGGCTATAGCGCAAGCAGAATAACCGAGATCTCATCCAAGATCCAAACACATCTTGAGACGATACCACCTGGTGAGAGAGATTGTTGGTAGAGGCGACGTCGTTGTAGATTGAGTCGCTTCAGCAGAAAATGTAGTAGACCTTATGACTAAGCCCTTAGCACAAAAAGTATTTGACGGGCATCTTGAGAAGATGGGCCTAAAATACATGGGCAATTGGCACTAGGGCAAGTGGGAGATTGTTAGAGTAGAGTGCCCGACGTTCCAATTAGATTGGATTTCATTCTACTTGTATAATAATTTTATTAGAATTATATTAATAAAGGCAACTTTTTTTATCTTATGTTTTCACTTTTATTATAATTGCACGTATGATAAAGTCCTTAGACCAATTTAAACTATGGGACATGGTTGCGCATATGATGGCAATCATGGAACATGTCTCTAAGGTTTCGGTCTTAAACTAGTTCCAAGTCAATGGGCTTTTCGAGATAGGACATTGAATAGCCCGGTAAGACTTGCGCATATGATGCATGCTTGTAAGTCAAGGATGTTGCATTCCATTAATATCAGCGCTGTGACGCGAGTGCGTATATGTGGGTGCTTGTTGGAGAACAAGTTCATTGAACATGACCCGATGGAAACTCTTAACTGGAAGATTTGTCTGTCGAATAAGAATTTCCATATTGCAATAGTACATGATTAGTCCTTGACTTGAGGTACGATGGTAGCCTTGTGCACATCGTGCAATACTTAGATTTATCTTTTGATTGCATGACAATCGTAAAAAGGGTATTTTGGGTATTGTATCGAGCTGCATGGAGGTTTGTCTGTAGCCAACATAGAATTCGACACTTGTCTATTGACAAGAGAGTATCCTGTGAATTTTCATAGTTTGTGATTCAAAAACCTTGGTCAGGGCACGATGAATATTGATTCATAAATGAATTACTTAAACTTGAAATGAAATCACAGTTATTAAATCAATTGAGTTTTGACTTATAAATCCATGCCCAAAATTTAATCGGGAAACTAGTTGTCGAAAGGATCGTACATGTATGGACTTGTAATTGAAATAGGTTTACTCGCTATTTCACCTAACACTGGGTAATCATGCTACTTGCTGGATGTTGTCATGATTTGTAGGTTCTTGAAATTAAAGAGTTAATTTCAAGGGAATTAATTAATTAGATTAATTAATATAATAAATTGTTATTTATAAACTTATAAAAGTTATAAGCCTACTGCTAGTGTTAGTCGTGAACCTAAAAGGGTCACACATAATTTTGGTTGTTGACATTTCAAAATTGATAACTCCAATGGTTGGAATAATTAATTAATTTAGATTAATTAAATGAGATTTTATTTTAATTCAATTGTTGGATTAAATATTTAATTATATATTTGATTATGTAATTAAATCTAATTTGATTAGAAATCTCAATTAAAGAAATATATTAAATTAGTCGATTGGATTGATTAATTTAAATTCATGGAATTAATTAATTAACTGAATTAAATAATTAGTTGGATTCTAAATTCAAGTCCATGTAATTTTCTAATAGGCCCTAATTGTAAAAGCCCACTAGAATGATTGAAGATTTCAAAACATAAATATATATATATATATATATATATATATATATATTAGTTAATTAAAGTTAGACCTAGTCTTAACCTAACTAATATAATATAAATATATATATAAGATAGAAGAGGCAGACGCATTCAGTCTGCTAATTTCAACAAAACAACAAAACAAAAATCTTTTGTACTTTTGGGAAATAGAGGCATCTTTCGGGAAAAAAAAAAAGATAGGTGAAGCCGTCCCTTTTTCTTGTGAAAACAGAGAAAGAAAATTCTTTCTTTTATATATATTTAAGTCTTCAATTGTAGATGAAAATTAATTAATAATTTTTATTTATAATAATTAATTTTCAATCAATTGTTGATTGTTGGATTAATAGTTTAATCCTTTAGTCAATTTGAAAACGGAACGATTCTACTAGCGAATGATTTTTCCGGTGTCGCAATCAAAAGGTGGACTCGATTAGAGGGGATACGCTTGGATCTCTAAGGCGAGAAGTTTTTTGTGTTAGACACTTAGCCGGGAATTGAATCTCTCTCAATCGTCGCTTGAAGAAATTAATCGAGAGGTATTAATTTATTTATTTTATAAGAATCAAAATTTGTATTCGATACAAATTAATAGAAAATGACGATCATTAAAATCGCTTACGAAATCTATAGGGCTTAGTATATATATTTGATATATATATTTGTTTTAATAATTTTAAAAATCTTAAATTCCGTTGCGTAGGCCCCGTACGATTATAGCGAACCCAACACTATTGTTATTTATGTTTGATATCACAAGTCTATCTTTGTGCATTGAAAAGAAGACATTTTTATTCTCGATGTCATGAAGATGAAACCAAAAAGAAACTTTTTAAAACGATAAGAATTTATGGTTCACCATCATCTGGTAATCAATAAGGCTTTTGTAGTGTATCGGACTCTGTACTTTCGTGTTAAACCCAAATTATATTATAATAGAAGTAATTATATCACCAATGAAAATATCACCACTCTCTCCACCCTCATAATTTTATCAATGAATAAATGAAAAAACTTATTAATCCCCCAACAAGTAACTTGCTTTGTCACCTCCATTTAATTAAACCGAGCAAAAAGGGTATTCACGAGAAATAAATGTGCATACCTCAGGACGAGTTTTCGTATCCATGTCATATCCATCAAGTCCGAACCTTTTGTATTGCCCGATATAGTCAACATCTTCAAAAGTCTAGGGCCAAATCCTTTTGGTATCCCTTTTTAATCTCCATTGAGTGTTCCTTCGGATTTTTGAAAATGTAAGTCTCTGAATCGTGCGTTTAAAGATGATAGGTCTTACTCTCAATTAAAATATTATTAAATCAAAATCACTTCAATCTTCTCCCCAACATTATATGGTGCTAATGAATTTCAAATATGAAGTGTCCCAACTTTTACTAAACAAATATCTCCATATATCTCTTTAAACGAGCTCTCTATGTCATTGAACGATCATAGACATTCAAGGCTAGCCTTTTCCGAAATGTCTATAGCAACAATCTACCTCTTTGGAAGGACTTGGTTTTGAGAAACATGAGATGGATTAAGAATGTTGAAATTAAATTGGTTACACTTGATAAACATCATTTATCTCTCCGTAATCACCATGATTCCTATATATTAAACCTTACTAGAACTCATCACCAAATAATAGGAATAATTCATATAATCTAATATCAAGAATAGAATCATGTGATCATTACATATCTAAACATAAATTCATGCATAAAAGGGTAAAATTAATTCTTCAATGAAAAATCATACGATAAAATAGATCATTAACACTAACATGTTATAAAAATCTCCATATTAAATAATAAGCATAGAGATGGAATCAATAAATTCAAACCCTAGTTTTTGAAAACTTACAAGCTTTTCTTCTATTCCCGCAAACATGAATCCTTGAAAATTATGATTTTTATATTAATGAAAAGTTCATGGTATGTAAAAAAAAATCTAAAGTATGTGTTTATATGTGTGGACAATGTTTAGGGTCAAGGGATGAAAGAGTTCTAAAGAAAATAGGATTTCCTATAAAAATGTAACTTTCTAAAATAAAACTACTTGACACCTGACTTACAAGTCGGATGCTAAGTCAATTTGCTCCCAGGATTTTCTAATAATTAACACTCCTGACTTTAAACTCGAGTGACATCTCAGGTCATAACTTGGGTACAAGAACTGGGGCTACACCTAAGTTCACACTCGACTTACAAGCCGAGTGCCAACTCAGAAGTGAGCATGATTTATCTAAATCAAAAAATAAACTAAAATTTAAAATAACAGAAAAGCAAAAACTAGTTTTGCTTGGGTTGCTCCCAATAAGCACTTAATTTAATGTCTTCAGCAAGACTTTTATTAAGTTCTGAGGTGCGTCTGCCTCTATGTGCTTGTCGATCATGCCCTGATCATCATATTATTTGTTATTACCACTTTCATCATAGATAAAATTATCATCACTGCAATCAAAAGAATCATAGAAAAAAGCAAACCCAATAAATTCATTAAAATAAGTTTAAGAACTCCCTTCTCCATGCTAATTGATGCTCGTGCGTTATACAAAAATGGTCATCCAAGAACAATTACTACATATACATCATACACCATGTATCCCCTGTTCGCAACACTCTTTCCACTTATGCTTGTACCAATTTTGCACAATGAATGTGGAAAACTTGTCACAACATATGGCAAGAAATGGCGCACGAAGATTACTATTTATTATATAGATGACTATACAATCACATTTTAACTTTTGGACGAACATTATTCAGATGCAAGACACTCCAAATGATAGTTGGGTCATGAAAAGATTATTGGAAGACCATTTTACTGAATATACAGCTCCGCTTCTTGGACTTTCTCGTTCTATTTTCTTATAGACTTGCATACCTTCATCAATAACATCAATTAAGTTCCCATGTTTTAATAATTGAGGAAAAGATACATGAATATTGGAAATATGAGAGTTTTTGTTAGAGATCTATTTATGCTTCATAGCCCCTCTATCCTTGAAAATCTTCGATTCCGACTCATACTCATCATCAAATTCATTGACCTCATTATCCTTGATGTTTGACTAATCAAATTGCTTGACTTTATTCCTTGGCATCCATGATGACCATTCATCAGTTATACTCTCAATAATCTCACAAACTTAATCATCACTTATAGCAAGAAAATCTCCACCGGGAACTACATCAAGAAATATACTAACATGTCCCACTATTCCATTATAAAAGAATATAAAGTATGAAAACTTTGTAATAAAATTTTGTTTTGACTAAGCTCAAGAATTTGATCCCGTGCTTCAAACAATGACTCAAAATCTTGTTGTTTAAATGTAATAATCTCCGTCGTTGTTTAAATGTAATTAGATTCCATTTATCCTTGATCTCTACAAAAGTCGTGACACCCTTATTCTTAAAAGCTTTCTACCATTAAAGTGCTTTATTCTTCAAAGAAATATCAAATAAACGCATACAAATAGCATGGTGGTGTACACCGACAATATATAGTAGAGCACAATATTATGAATATCGCCAAAGATGATCTCCTAAATCCTCGTGTAATTCACTACTAAATTGCTCTCTTTGCACTAGTTCAACCAATCTTTGCACTAAAATATCTTTTTATATGTATTTGGGATGCAAAATATCCCTAATAGGTGATCCGGTCATATTGTAATATCTATACACACGAAACCAAAACACCAACATAATAAGGCAAATAAAAAAAAACTAAAAACACCTAAAACTAGTCCAAAGTAAATCTACCTAATTATCAATAATTAATTCAATAGTCATTGGCAATGGCGCAAAAACTTGATTGTCTTTAATTTTACTACTACAAGTGTATGGGGTTTAATTGTAGTAATGGTTAAAAAAGATTTTATATATATCGTATCCACAAAGATTATGAAATGAGTACATTGATCATAACAATTGGATTTTACTTAGATGTTTAAATATCAACTTGGCACTTATTAATATAATAAACAACATAGTATAGAATAAATACTTAAAAGATAATGTGAGTATTATTGATTGATTCCTAGACATGGTTTCCATTGACAACTCTTTTTGTTTTATAATAAATATAGGAATTCATGAAGCTAACCCTTACTCTTGGTTTAGGCAAAAAAGGTGCGTAGACTCAATTATCCACATGTCCATACACCTCACGTCCGTACACATTATTTAGCCCAAAAAGGATCATAGGAATATAATATTCGTTGTTAAACAAATGAACATCCCGTGCCCCATTAGACAAATCAATATCTCGTTTTCATGATTTCAATTTTTGAAAATAAGTGTAAAGCGTTGGTCAAGTACCATCAAAAAATCATTACAAATATAACAATGAACATGTAGTAAACAATTAATAAATAAAAAGATTTAATCATAAAGACTTGATTCATCAATCTACTCTCGTGTCCAGAATCGAAGTGATTAGCTGGAAATGGTTAAGAAAAATATGTTTGTAAAACACATGGACAATCTTAATCTAATAATGAAAAGAGAGCGTAGAATTGTTCTGAGCTGTGGAGACTTATGGAGATCATCCCATGGATGGGAAGGTGCTAATCTTTCATCCTTGGGGTCTCAATCTCTTTCAATGTGATGTATTATAAGCTCTTCAAAGTATATTTTGATGTATAAAACGTTCAATGAATGTATGGTATATAGGGGTCCAAAAAGGCTTTAAAACATAGCCCTAAATTTTTGTTTCCATCAGTGAAATCGACTTTTAAGTCTTGTTGAGCTCTAGCATTCTACAATTTCTTCTGCACCCGACTTATAAGTCTTGTTTTAGGTTAGGTTGTAAGTCGGATTTAGCTTCATTTTTTTTATCCGAGTTAGCTACCCAATTTATAACTCGGGTGTGCTTCCTGCTCACTTTGGCCATTAAAATGGTGGAATTAAACATGGGAGTCTTCATAAGGGTTGTAGATCCATCTCTTGGATTTTTTCGACCACTTTAATCACCTTGATCGAACTTTGTATGAGAGAGTTATGGCTCAAATACGATATAACTTCTACATATCTTCTTCAATTCATCATATTCTCGCTCCCTTAACTTTTGTTAGTAACTTCTACTCCTCTCTCTCCTTACTCGTGCACTCTTGGTCGTCTAATCTAGAGTTGCATTGCTTGTACTCCCATGAGGACAAAAATTAATTATTTTTCTATGAAAAACACCAAAAGTGTAATATTTCCCAAGAATATAAAGCCTATAAAAAGCTATCATTTTACCTCAAAAATACATAACTTTTCATGCAAATACTTCCTAATAAATTATTTGAACTTCTTATTGTCAAATCATTTTCCACTATTCAAAACATTTGAGAGAGACACGTCGAATCTGCATACGATTAACTTCCAAATGAAGCTAATGATTTTTGGGTCAGTTATGCTGGCTAATGGCTCGACTTCTGTCAAGGTATTCCACCGCGACCCCTTCATTTTTGACTCCTCCTTTAACTTTTGGGAGATGGACGATCAAATCAATTCCCCATTCTTCAAAAGACATGGTGAGTAGATTGAGTTAAGAGACTTTGTTGTGAATTGATATATGGTGAAAATATTTGACACTTCTCACATTTTCTGACCTTTGATATGCATATATATTTTAGGTCGGTCAATAGCATCCATGCCAGATTAGTTTCTAGGTCAGCAATTGGCTCCCGGCATGGTTCCTACATATTCCTTCATGTGCTTCTCTAAGTGTGTACTCGACATCCTACTTGTTCAAGCACCAAAGTAGGGGTATGGAGTACAACTTTTTATAAAGCAACCCATCGGCTATGGTAAACTGAGCTGACCTTATCCAAATCGGTCAAGCTTCATCTTGGTCTTATCGGAGTGTACACTCTTTGAGATAGAGTGAGTTAGGTCGCATCCAATCACATTTTTCAGCTTGGCTCGTAGCATTCTCTTCAGCTCATGTAGTACATTTTTCAACCTTTTTTAGGAAAGCTAACGGCCACAACAGAGACCACCAAGTAATACTACAACTACTCTTCTTTGATAGGCTTTTTTAAGTGTGCCATGCTAGCCATGGATTTTCTCAACTCCTCAAAACCTAACTGGCACTCTAACGTCCACTCAAAGTTCTTGTTCTTTTTTATCACTTTGAAAAAGGTCATGAACTTGTCATTAAACCTAGAAACCATTCAGGACAGTCATTTTTCTAGTAAGATTTTACTTATTTTATAAGTCAGGAGGCTCCGGTTTGATTACAACTAGGATAAAGCTTTGATTTTATCCAAGTTGGATTCAACGCCTCTTTGGCTTATCATGTAACCTAAGAACTTTTCAAAGCCTGCCTAGAAGAAGAACATTTTTTAGGGTTCAACATCATCTGGTTAGCATACAAAATTGAGAAAATTTTATTAAGATTTGCAATGTAATGAGAATAGTACAATGATTTGAGTAACATATTATTCACATAGATCCCCATTGTCTTTCCTATTAAACTAGCAAACGTTTTATTAGCTAGACGCTGGTAGGTCTCTCTGGCATTCTTCAAGCAAAAGGGCATCATAGTGTAGCAGTAGAGTCCTCTTTCCGAAAAGAATAAGGTATGCTCTTCGTCTTCTGAGTGCATGTGAATTTGATTATATCTAGAATAACTAGTGCAGAAACTGCATTCTAGAACAGAACATCCTGGTGCATCCAGAAGGATATTTAAAATATTGTTCTTCATTAGACTTTCTAGAAAGGTATTTGAAATTAGCGTTCTGGCTAGATGATTTTCCAGAACGTTATTCAAATACTGTTCTGGAAAGTAGACATTCCATAATGTGTATTGAAAAACCGTTCTGGATTATGAGTCAATCCAGAACGGTATTCAAATAACGTTCTAGAAAGTGTACATTCCAGAATGGTATTGTAAAACCGTTCTGGAAAGTTTACATTCCAGAACATTATTTAAATAATGTTCTTGAATTTTGTCAATCTAGAACAGTTTTTATAAGACCGTTATCAAAAGTCTTATTCAATTTAATACGGCGTAAATGAAATTTTTTTACCGCCCATATTTCTACTTTCCAGAACGGCATTTTTAAAACCGTTCTTGAAAGTTCCTCGATACAGAACGTTAATTAAAATACCGTTCTTGAAAGTCTTTTCCAATTAAAATATTAAATTATTAAAAATAAAAATAAAAATAAAAATAAAATAATTATAACACAAACCCAAAAGACGAACCAGTTTCTCCACTTTCGTTCTTCTCCTGCCACCGCTTGGAGCGGTGGCCACCACCTCCCCATGACAGCCTCATGTCCGTCGTCCCCCACCAAACATTTGGAATTCACCAACTTACCCCCGCACAGCCGTCATCACCATCCACCACTTTCAGCGTCTTTTTCCGCCATCAACGATTTTCCACCCATGTCGAACGGTGATTCAATTTCAGCTTCACAAGCATCCCCCAAGCTTAACCTTCCTATCCTAACATCCAATTATGGACAACTCGCGCTCATTCCTGTCACTCGTAGAATTTGCGAAAAAAACGGCTCTGATCCCCTTTTGGGGAAAAAAGGCAATTCGCCGGACGGCATCCATCAGACCAAATTAGATGCATTAAAACCATCCCCACATCAAGTCAAAGCTAACCCAATAGTCAATTTCAAAAAACAGGTTCCAATTGAAGCCAATTCAAAAATCTCAATCACAGATCCCTTTTCTCCTGAACAAGTAGATATCGGCCTAATCAACGCGTTTCCGTTTATAAATGCTGCTCAGTCGACCTCCTTGGATGATTGTGATTTTTGTTTTGTTTGAATTCGGTCACGACAGCTTCCCCAAATCCCACTCGCGATTTGCTTGAAGAGAGAGAAATGGCCGTCGTCGCAGCTACTGCTAAGGCTGCCGGAAAATGGCCTACTCCGGCTCCGTCTTCAGTGGTTCCCACACCACCCACAACACAATCACATGTCAATACTCATCCCTCTCCAAACCCCAAAAGCTCGGTCCCTGGCCCGACAGCTTCAGTTCCCGTGAAATCCTACGTGGGAGCGGTTTCGGCTGGCAACTCCTGGTCGTCTCCTGTCCTCGGCTCAATAAACAAATCATTGCACTTGGGTTAGTAACTTTGATACATTGCACATGGATTAGTAATTTGTGTTGGTGTAAATTTAATTGATGCCTTGATATGAAATTCTCAGAACTGCAAGTTGTTTCTTAAGTTGTCAAATCATTGTGTTCGTATCAAACACTAATGTTGGGGATTTCACATGATTGCCAACATAAGATAATATATTTATTCATGCCTCTATATTCTAAAAATATTATTTTCTTGTTATTCCATTTTATTTCCCCTATAAATTAGCATTCACTTGTAAAAGATTTACTACAGTTTTGTGTTCTACTTATTGGCTAAGAATTTAAGTTTGTTATTGATTTTTATTTGCAACTTATATAATATTTTCAGATGATGGGCCCGGTTCACTTTTTTGATGGGTGTCGTAAAAAGGAACCTTTATGGATCATATTCGAAGTTTCAGGCACTATTGAGCTCTCGTCTTATTTGAGTGTATCCTCTTATAAGTCCTTTGACGGGCGTGGTCAAAGGATTAAACTCACCGGTAAAGGTTTTCAGGCTGAAGGAGTATGAACAAGTGATTATCTGTAATCTAATGTTCGAAGGGGGTAGTGGACATGATGCTGACGGAAATCAAATCAAACCAACTTTTTAAAATGAGAGGTGTTTGGCTGAGCTTAATAGATGTTTTGAAGAGCTTATAAGCTCTTTTTTTTTTAATTTTTAATTTTTAATTTTTTATATCTTCCTGAAGCAGCTCATAAGACTCTTGAAAAGCTGTTTAGAATCTTATAAGTTGTTTTAGAAAATAGAGGAGATCCCATCTCTCTCTATCTCTCTTTTTTCAAAACAAACAAACTAACAAATTTTAAATATATCTAATTACAAAATCTTTCTAACTTTCATCTTATAAGATCAGAAAACATCTTTACGCCCTCAGAATTTGGTGGTCTAACATCTTTTGTGTCCTTGACCTTTTTGTTGTTCCATTCAGTTGTCACTTTGCAAATCATGACAAAACGATGCTCATCGGGGCCGACGCTTCGCACACGGGTGATAGATGCATTTGTATTACTATTCACCATTATTTCTTCAACGGGACCTGGCAGATACATCCGCATGTCAGATCTGGGAAAGTACGTTTGTATAATATTTACACTCGGCATTGGAGAATTTATGCCATTTGCACCAGTGTAGAGTCTCAGGTGATGATTGTGTCCCAATTTTGCAGTTGATGAGTTATTTTTCTGTTGTCTGATGTTTGATTGCTAAAATGGATCTTTTTTATATTTGCACATGTAGATATATTCACAGTGCAACATTTATGAAGCTGGACAAAAGAAGTTGGCATTTAAACATTTATGTTTGCATCAGGTGACATTCACTGCTGCGTTTCTTGCGCCAGAGGTTGAGAATTTTTTATTCCTTCAAGACTTGTTAGGGAAAGCCCATATCTGACTCAATCGATTTTCAACTCGTAGTTTATCTGTTATGTAGTAGTATAATTATATGTCTATCATTGTAATTTTTGTAGGTATCACACAGAGCACGAGCTTCTTAGATACATTCATAAGCTTCAGTCGAAGGATCTTTCATTGTGCCACAGCATGATTCCTTTGGGATCTTGTACCCTGACATTAAACGCAACGACCGAGATGATGCATGAGTTTACGCACCTTCATCCTTTTGCTCACACCGAACAAGCCGCTGGTTACCAGGTTAAAAAATATAATAAAATAAAATATTAATAAGTAATAAAAAAATGTTGTGCTTTATGAATTACAGAAAATCTAGCTCTAAAATATATATATATATCTTGTGTCTGCTAAATTTTTGATGTAGTCGAGAGGGGACCACCACAAAAACGTATGCATCATTCCAGTTTCGGCGCACGGAACGAACCGTACAAGTGCGGCTATGTGTGGGATGAAAATTGTTGCGGTTGGACCAGATTCCAAGGGTAACATCAACATTGAAGAATTAAAGAAGGCTGCAGAAGCTCATAAGAACAACTTAGCTGCCCTTTATGATATATGATATTATCTGAATTTGCATTTTTTTATAAAAAGTTTTCTATCTTTAACGTTTTATCAAAATTTTACTTAAATTTATCAGGTTACATATCCTTCAACTCATGAAGTTTATAAGGAAGGAATCGATGAGATTTTCAAAATTATTGGTCAAGATTTGATTTGGTCGAGCATGTTGGTCGAAAGGTACTTATCTCTTTTTTTCTTTTTATGAAACAATGTAAACTAGAAATAATATACAAGAACCCTAGCTAGACCCTATAAATTATCCTAATGTGATCTACATAAATATTATAAGTAATATATAAAATACAGTGTATTGTCATGCTAGTTTGACTTTTTTTTTGTGCCTAATTTTTTATACCTTTTATTATCATGATTCGCTCCAACGTGAGTGCTGATGTCTATTTCTTATTCGATCTTTTTCCTTGCCAATCAATTTGTACAGAGGGAAGGTTGGTTTTGACGCTGCTGAAGCACAACATTTGATGGATGGTCTTGATTGGCAAGGTGCTGTGAAGGATATCGAAGCCTCTATCAATTAGCTAAAGGAAAATGGTTCTCAGAAGGTTTGTGAATTTTTTTACATGTATCTTTGGTAAATTACAAATATGATATTTTATAATGTTAATATAAATTTGTGGGACATGAATCTATTAAAAAGTCCATACACGTTACAAATTAAGAGTGTTTAAACTTGCTCGTGAGTTACTTCTGTTTCTACTGCTGTAATTTTCTTCCTTCTCTTTAAATTAACATGGTGTGAGACAATAATTTGCTCAATTTACAATGAATTGTTTAAAAAAGAAGAATGTGTAGAAATTTTGATGTTCTTATTTCCTTGTAACCATAAAAATGTTGAATATAGGATATCATAACCTGCATTTCATTAATAATAAGGATTTTCATATTTTCTCGAATAAAATGTTCATTTACTAAGCAAAGCATCTCATTGTTTCGTTGACATTCTATGTTCATAGGAATTGGAGATTTATATTATGTAATAGTAAGTATCTTTGAGAATACTTTACTTGAACTCCAACATCAAAAGATCCCAATCTTGTTTAACTTATTGAAGTGTTGGTTGATGTGCTTGTATAGTGAGATCTTTATCTTTTTTTCCGTGTCGTATGAGTAGGACCACGGGTCAAGAGAGGTGGAAAAAAACTCAGATGATAATAAGTAATCATGTGTATTTTCAATGCCTGATTGGCTGATTCCCAAGAGAATAAGATGATGATGATGATAATACTTGGAATTTGAGAATGGGAGGGCAATAATTGTTCTTGGTTGAGAGATGTTAAACTTAAGTTTGGGAGATTAAGCGTTCTAGGAACAAAATAAATGATTTAATGCTTACTCATGATCTTGTTGAACCATTCTTTTATTCTTCAGTATGGTTGTTTTGCCATTTCAATGAGATTTAGCGTGCAAGAAGTTCTAGATATTGCTGTTTCTGCAATACTACTCGATGTATAAACTGTTATACAGTCTTGAGAAAAATAAGAAGTGTTTTAATATATATAATATTAGAATTGTGATCATCAAGAGATAGGTGTGAAGAAACCAGGATTGGTCAACAAAAAAAAAAAACTAAGTTTGAAAAAAAAAATGAAAACCAAATATTGTAATGTAGTTATTTTGTCTCCTTACACTGGTGGCTTGGTTTCATTCAGGAACACAGAGAATTCCAGCTCTAGGGGGCCAATTAATCCAAACGAGAGTGACAAGAAAAGAATTCGTCGCCCTTATCATCCAAAACATTTAAGGTAGAGATAAGTTTTGCCGCCAATACGTGGCAAATAGTCTGAGATATCTCGAGAAGCACTGTGTGTGCTAGATTTTAAGACAGTAAGAAAGTTTTTTGCATGTAGGGTGATTTTGTTGTCGGAACAATGGTTTCTTTTATTGGATACACTTTTACGCTAACATTTGCTGTGAGTACTCTCTCTCTTTTGTTTTTTAAATTTCGTTTTTTAATCATAACATTTTTTAAGGTGGTGAACACCTTTGGTGATCTTCGTGGAGCCTTAGATGCTACAGAAAGAACTAACTCTGTTTTATCTAGTGCCAAATTTGATGAAGCTTTAGCTTTTGCTTTAGGAAAGGATTTAAAGAGTCGTAAATTGCTCGATCCGAACCTTGAAGCACTTTTAATCAATGCTTTCAACGGGAAAGTGCAAACCAGGAATGCAGGTTATATGTCTTCCCTAAAATCTACTAGCCATGTGCGTAGCCTTGCACGGTCAGGCGATATCCACCTCGAAGGTAAGAAAAATGCATGCATGCTTAATAAATGTATTTCATGATGTTGGTTTATACATAATTAACTCGGTCACAATTTTAATTATGCCTTGCAGATGTTTATTTCTCATATCCTCTAAGGCCTGATGTGGAAATCTTACAAGGTTTTGATCTAACTTTAAAATGTGGAACTGTCACTGCTCTGGTTGGGTCAAGTGGTGCGGGCAAAAGCACAGTCGTGCAGCTTTTAGATCGGTTTTATGAGGTTATAACTGATAATATAAATTTTAGTTTCAACAGAATCTGGATTATTAATGATAAATAACTGAAAAGATGAGTTACGATTTTGCAGGCGATCAGAGGACGAATAATAGTTGCTGGAGAGGATCTGCGATCATTTGATTACAACGAATGGGCTTGAGTGATTGATTTATCACATTTAATTGTTTTTTCATTTAATCACATAAAAAGCATAAATATTAGTTTTAGTTTGTTGTGTCTTAGATCTTATTGAAATTTGGTGATATAATTAATATAATTACAATATTTATTATTATTAATTTTGGTGTATTCCTGCTTTCATTTAATTTTTTTTTAACTTTCTAGAAGGTAACTTTTATAAAATCGTTCTAGTAAATGGACATTCCAGAACGTCTTTTCAAAAATCCGTTCTGGTAAGTTATACTTTCCAGAACGGTATTTCAAATACCGTTCTGGAAAGTATAACTTACGAGAACGGTATTTGAAAATACTGTTCTGCAAAGTGGCGGATTAACATCGGATGGTACCATTCTAGAACAGAAAAATAATTTTCTAGAACGCCTTTCTTTTACCTCTCTAGAAAGTCTGCCATTCCAGAAGGGTAAAAAAAGGCATTCTGGAAAGTACAGACTTTCTAGAACTATGTCACTACAGAAGGCACATAAAGGCTTTCTGGATAGGCAGAATTACCCTTTTGGATTGGAAGTTTCTGCACTAGTGAATGCGCATCTATAAGCACATCAGATTATGCCTGACAGTAGCATCGACCATATAGTCAATACGTGGGAGCGGATAACTATCCTTCAAGTATGATTTATTTAGGTGGGATAAATCAATGTATAGGCACCACTGGTCGGTCTGCTTTTTGACGAGCCCTAGACTTTAGTCTCAAACTAAGTACTTGACTTCCCGGATGAACTTGTTGTCCAACAGCTTCACCACCTCCAACTTAAGTGCTCCATACCTTTCCGGGATGATCTTCCTTGTTATAAATAATCAACTTCATGCTTTTAACAATGTTGAGCATATGCCATGTGTGTTCGAGGTTGATGCCCTGCATGTCGACACGTGGCCAAGCAAAAACTTCTTGATTAACTTGTGTTCTGATTGGTTCATACATGTTATGGCTAACTTGGAGTTGTTTGTTCAAATCCATCACATCCATGAGAACCCAATCTAACACCTTGAATGGTTCTACATGTGTTGCTTTTCTCTTCATGTTCAGCTTTTTAAGTTCGAGCTCGTTCTCATTGATTACTGGCTCTTTGTCGGGTCTATGACTCTAATTCCTATCTAATTCATATTTACCCATTGGTTCTTTCCTTGGTCAGAGACCATATCTCCAGGTCTTCATCTATCAGCAAGGCTTCTTTCTTGTTACTTACTTCAACTACTTTTCTTTTCTTGGGTATCTATGACTTTGAATGTCATGAAAATGGTTATTCTTTACTTCCCCTTTGCCGAATTCAACCAACCGATCCACTTGAAACAATGAATTTACATAATCACGACTTATTCTCTAGATTAGATTGTCGCATGATTTGATGTACTCTCATGGTTCTCTTGGAGGCTTGTACGTAGATCAAGCTTGCGTAGGCATCTACGTCGACCAGGACTTAGTGTATCATTACTCCCTAGATAGAACAGTGATGACCAGTGCATCAGAATGTGGGTGATCCCATGGAGCTGCATTTGATTATCGAATCCAAAATGGTGTTAGGTATTGGTCCTCGTCTAGTTGGTTATTGAAATGAAATATGTATGACATCTGTACTTTTGTTCGTTAGCACGAGTTTCTTATCTCTCTTATAAGATCTTTCCTTTTTTATTTGAAGGGTCTTCTTAGATAAGCTGGTTTATCAGGGTTAGGATTTTCCTTGGTGCCTCAAATAAGGTGGGTGGGGGAGAAGGTTGTTTGGTCTTTGTTCCTGTTGACCTTAGTTCTATTTGAAAAACAGCTTCAAGTTTCTTTCATCACAAGCTTTTTTTAGTGCTCTTACCAAGTCATGGCATTCCTTTGTATTATTCCCAACGGACCCATATTATCTGCAAAATCTCTTCTTGTCAAGCAAATATGGGTCTTTTTTATCGGCTATGTTGGGGGTAGGATATCCAAGTCGTTAATGCATTCAAAGATAATGGTAGCTGAGAGAGAGTAGTTGTTATAATAGGCTCGGAGGTCGGCATTTTTCTCTTGTAAGAATTTTTCTCATAATATAGACTGAGATTTTTGAGCTATTTTCATTTTGCCTAGTTGAATTCTACTGCACTTGTGGAAAATTCATGATCAGGGCTTCCAAATCTTTACATTTTCCAAGTCGATACGCATATAAATCTAGGAACTCTTGAAAGGTCTTCGGATCTTGCTGGGTTTTTATTCATTTGAAGAAAGAATTATCTGAAAGCCCATTTTGTGCTAAGATGATAAAGGACTCATCGCTTCAAGGTTCAGTCTTTGAAACTTGCCTTTTGAATCGTGTTACATAGCTCTTCATTGAATCGTTATTGTGTTATACGATGGTGGCAATGGCTCTTTCAGGAGTGACCGTTATTTTAGAGAACAAAATATGTCCTAAAAAAGACGACCCCAGCTATGCCCAGGAGGAAATGGAATGGCAAGGCACGGATCGATACCACATCAATGGACATCACTAAAGTCATCAAGAATGTGCAACAACAATATGTGTAGATCACACCGAGCATGTCCATGTTGTTTTGATAATAGCTAAATGTGAACCCGTGTCACTATTGCCCTTGTAGAGAGCTATTGGTGGGACTTTCAGTTTCCCGATCAATTGCTCTGAAAGGAATTAAATAAAAATGGGTGACTCATCGTCGTATACTAAAATGAAGTTTGGAGTAGGCCGAGCTATCGCGAATTTGGTGTGGGGTAAGTTACTTGCTTGGATCCAGATTGGGAATTCGTTATTTTAGATATTTAAGCTCCACTAAATCATCAGCCAGTTCGAGGGCTTTACTGGTCGGCTTCCTAAGATGAGTGAAGTCATTTTGGGGTGATGAAAATGTCAAGCATTACGCAATTGGAGATCTATCGAGCCTTTTCTTTTAGCATTTATCTTAGAATCCTCATTGATTATTCTTTTTCCATGGTCTCAAGTTTTTGCCTAGGTTGGATCCGAATAAGAATGCCCTTCAAGTAGCTCGGCTTCCCTCTTGGCACCGGCCTAAACTTTGGGTGTCGATATTACTTTTGTCTCTCTTTTCATCATCTCTTATACTTTGGCAAAAGTGGGGTGTTGCATGAATGATCTTACTTGCTCAAGGTCAAGCTGATTAGAGCCAAGCTAGATGGTTCTTTCCTGATGATCTTTTCCAAAGTTCCTTCTAGAACTCTCAGATTGACTCAAAATGACAATAAGCTTTTCCAACGATAATTCATAACACAAAAGAACTGAAGGGCTAATGTTCAGCTCCCAAAATGAAAAAAAAAAAAAAGAAAATAGTAGAGTAGCTAGCTAATCAGGTCGATTGAGCAATTTTATAGCAATTATAGATTACAATGGTCTTCCTCTTGTGCTATTTTGTTTGACCTAAATGTAACTTAACCAATATAAAATAATAAAATCAAGCTAAATAGGTAGGAAATAGTGAATTGCTATTCTATTCCTTTATGAAATTTAGGTCAGCCTTATCTTGATTTTTACAGAGTGTATTCTCTTATAAAAGCTCTCTCTCTCTCTCTCTCTGTAAAAATGCAAACCCTTAATTCTCTATTGGAAATGTTAGTCATAGTTTTCCCTAAATACTCTAAGTGAACACATGCCACTTAGATATTAGTATTTAAATTATTTTGGGATCAAGTAATCAAGACCCTGACTCTAATTATGTATTTTTTGCTGCCTTTTAGTTATTCTTGCCTTGTGTCATTACTAAGCCATGAAAGCCATCCTATAGCAACCAAGTCGAGTCAGCTCAACCATATTGTTGCTGCCACAAGCGGTGTGGTGCGAATGACTCGGTTCAAGTGCACATTTGTGCAAGAGTATATAAGGTCATTGGTCTGGTAGGATCGGCCAAGTGAATGAGCTATGAAGGATACAGCGCATGCGAAGTGACTTGATTGATCGCACGTGGATCGTCCTCGAGCATGTCAATCGCATCATTTTAGCTGGTCATCTTGGCCGTATGTGCTGGAAGGTCCCGATTGGCTTGACATTCCGCATGAGTTAGTGTGGGAGTTCAGCAGTCGAGATGTAAAATGAGGCCAGACTTAGGAATGTGAGTCAGCTCAACCAACGAGGTGTATAGTGGGATTTGGCTCAACAGTCTATGTGTCAGTAAGCACGACAATCCGTATGGAGCAGCAGTTAAGGTGTCACGACAGCCTATGTGCTAGTAAGCACGTCAGTCCGGTTACTAGAGGTTCGAAAGTCGAGATGCTAATGGTTCGACAACTAATGCGCCAGTGGTGGCCCCATTGTGTTGGTGCTCTCTCGACTCTATGCACGGGTCAACTCGACGACATTAGAGGTGGTGGTCGACAACTTGCGTATGTGTCAGAGCCATGTTGACTCGGCTCATCATGCCATTCACGGGTCGGTCTTATCGGTCAAACTTGGCTATGAATCGGGTTAACTTGTCTCAACAGTCCATTCTTAGGCAACAACTCGGCCCACATGTGAACTTGGATTTACACCGTTACATGTATGATGAATATGAATATTATATGTGATGAATGTATGTGTTTTGTATGATAATAAATGTTACATGTGATGAATACGTATGTGTTGTGTATTTTTTATTAAGATAAGTGAAACTTGTGTTTTGGTATATGCACGTTTTATGTGATGACTACGTATATTATGTGTGATGAATATGAATATTTTGTGTGATAAATATGACTTATGATAAAACATAATTTTCAATAACATTATATTAATCACATGTTACATAATATTCATCACACATGGAACGGGGTGCGCCATATATTGTGCACCCATATGCATTATATACATCCTCATTGCTTACCACTAAAAATTTGTACCTGGATAAATAAGTTAGGATACAAGATAAATCAATACACATAAACAAATAATAATATACTATAAATAAGTTTAGAAAGACAAATAATAAATAATTTAAATTAAACTAATAATTTGAAAAAAGCAATTGCCGAAAATAAAATTTCCTACACACGCTTCAAAGAATTTATACTTATTTTCTTAAACAAATAAGAAAAACAAAACTCATTTAATAATAATAGAAATAATAAGGCAAACACTTGTGTTAGACCATATTAATGGGTCATGACCCGTTAGGCCATCTGACCCGATAATATAATGTATTGGTTTTTGTAATGCGATGTATTGATTTTTGTATTGTAAAGTATTAGTTTTTCATAAATCTCTGACCCGTGCTATGATGTATTGTTATTTGTACTGTGATGTATTTGTATTATGATGTATTGGTTTTTTATTATAATGTATTTTTTTTGTACTATAATGTATTAATATAAAATTTTGGCCTAACGGATGATTCGTTAATTCGGGCTAACAAAAGTGTTGCCCAAATAATAATAGTATTAAAATCTGGACAGACATTGACTCGATGAAAATCCAATTCTTTAGAAAAGTGGAAAAGTGCTACTACAAATTTCCACCAGTTATCCGCTAGGACCACAAGAGCACTACTAGTGTGTTTGTTTACACATGTCACATACAAGTCGATGCAAAATCTTAAATAGTGGGCCGTAAATCTACAGCAATTATTCAATCAGGACAGAAAAAAGAAATACGAGTCCCATTTTTCATGTCATTTGGTTAATGATTGTAGTCCTAAGTTTTCATGTTCTTTTTCACCAAAACTTGTGGAGTAGAAACGCAATGGTTCTTTTGGCTGTTAAGTGAAAGTTTTTGAAGAGACTCGGGTGTGGTCCGAAGCTAGCCCGAGAACCAACAGTAAGAAAATTTAGTAATTTAGAACTTGAAGGGCTCTTTGGGTTAGGGCTGTTAGGATTTGCAATACCAAATAATTGTTTGTTTTAAAACTCAAAAATTAAATAGTCAAATAAAATATTTTATAATTAACTAATTAAATATAATTAAATGCAATATTATACTACACTAGAATCTACTTTTTATTTATGATTTGTCATCAAATAAAATATAATATTACATTTCATTTTTCAAATATGATTTGACATTAAATTTAAAAAGTAGAGAATTTTAGATTTTATAACAAACAAGAATTCTTTATTAATACCCAGGATTTTGAACCATAATTTAGAATCTCAATTAATGCTAGTTCGAACAGGCCTAAGTGTGCGTTTTAATCAGGGATAGCAATGGGGGTGGACGGGCGGGTACGCCTACCCCGACCATATCCCGCTTGAAAAAAATTATCACCATCCCCGCCCTGCCTCGTTTCAAACTAAGCGGGTTTCTCCGCCCCCACTCCGCGGGTGTATTAGTTGCCACCGCCCGCAATCCTCAATCACCCGCCACCGTCCTTATACTCGATTCGTACCCGCAAACATTTTATTACTTGAAAATATAAACAAGAAATTACGGAATTTGATTTTTAAGTCTGCTTAAATATAAAAAAAGAAAATTATAAGAAAATTAAAATAACATGACAAACAGTTAGTTTATTTCATTTAAAAATGGTTCAAAATATTAAAAAATAAATATTTAAATAATTATATATGCAGGTTTAAAAGGACACTCAAATGGGGACGGGTACCCGGTGTGGGGACATTATTCTCATCTCCGTACCCGCCCCGCAAAAATACGCAATTCCACACCTACCCTCATCACCATCCTTGCTTAAGACGGGAAATTTCCCATCTCCATCGAGGCGGGGACGACGGATCACTATTTTAACCGATTTATTGTAACCCCTAATTTTAATCAGCCAAATAAATTTTTTATTTGAATTGAATTTTAACAAAAAGTTTGTTACCCTTGAATTTTAAATCATGTCTAGATAGAAAAAAAAGTTTTGTTTTCATTATATAATAACTGGTTGCTAGATTAATTGATATAAAGTGATTTGTATATTAAAAATATTAAAATTGTGTAATGATGATTTGAGAAATGAGAGATTATTATTTAATTAAATATTTATAATTAAATCTTAGTTTTATATAAAGTGATTTGTATATTAAAAATATTAAAATTGTGTAATGATGATTTGAGAAATGAGAGATTATTATTAGTTAAATATTTATAATTAAATCTTAGTTTTGTAAGGCAGAGTTTACATGTAGCTGCGTTTCAAATAATTTCGGCATTCACCAAAGGTATATTGTTGACCACACCGATATGCCCACCCAAAAAAGATAATAATAATACTAGTACTAATACTACTACTACTAATAATAATACAATTATAAATAAATAACAAGGCAATGAAAAATGCATAAATAAATAAGGCATTACTTGTTTCGTTGGGTTTCCAATTCCATATCGTCTATATACTGTAAAGTATAAAGAATTAGGCCGATCCTCCCAAGCAATGCCCAAATCAATGTGAACAATTTTTAATGATATGTATACATCCATGTTGCTTTGTTCCAAATAATTTGGTCATTCCCACCTAACTACATTTGACCACCCCAACAACAATAAAAAATAAAGAAAATACAATAATAACAATAATAATCTAAAATAAATATGGCACCTAATTGTTTTATTAGTTAGGCTGGATTAACATTTATTGAGATTTTGAATTTTGGTATTCAAAATCTTAGAGTATTTTGAATTGTGTGAATAGTTTGAATTCTTTTTTGTTATAGGATTTAGAATCCTTTACTTTTTACTGTAGATGTCAAATCATGTCTGGAAAGTGAGTGATAATGTATTATTATATTATATTTGATATCAAATCATGTATGAAAAGTAGGTGGTAGTGTATTACTATATTGTATTAGTAATATTAATTATTTAATTGTAAGATATTGTTGTTTGAGTATTATATTTTTGAGTCTTAGAACAAATGAGTATTCGGTATTCAGAATACCAAATCCAGTATTCTGATTGCTAAGGCAAAATCAGGTAATTCGGGTCATATAGTATTATACTGCAAAAAATACATATGTGCATTACAACGGATCATCAGAATACTTCTGCTTGGCAGGCCGATCCAATCGAGCACGTTAGTTTCGTCAGGAATATGGGGGCATCCGCCCTTAACAAATTCTGGCTTAAAAATCTTACTGACAATCAGGTCAGGAATATCGGGGCATCCGCTCTTAGCCAATTCTAGCTTAAAAATTTCACTGACAATCAGGTCAAGATACAATAACACAAGGATAAATTCAAACCATGTTATATATAAATAGATTTCATGCGTTAATCTGACATATAATATTTCCGTAAGTTTGCTAAATTCCACGCTCAAAGCACTCTGACTCCATCCATTTGCTCCAACTCGTAAGCTCCTCCTGCGAGAGTTTTCATGATCTTGTATGGTCCTTGCCAAGTAGCATCTAGCTTTCCCTTGGGATTGCCTAAGTCAGCTCTGCGGAGGAGCATGTCTCCTATCTGAAAATGCCTCTTCACTACCGATTCATTATAGGTTGCCCTGATCCGTCCCCTCATGCATTCTATTTTCACCACGGCTCTTTCTCTCTTTTCCTCAATTAGATCTAGCGCATCCTGCACCAGCAGGTCACTCTGGTCTTCATCGAAGCTCTGTATGCGATGAGTTTTCATACTAATCTCCGCGGGAATTACGACATCCATGCCATATATGAGGCCAAATGAAGTTTCTTCAGTGCTTTCCTTGGGGTTAGTTCAATAGGCCTATAGGATTGAACTGAGTTCTTCAACCCATTTACCTCCCGACCTCTCTAAACGTAATCCCCTGTACCAGGATTCGATTAGTCACCTCGACCTGACCATTTGCCTGAGGTTGGTAAATAGACGTGAAATGATGGTTTATCTTCATCTTCGTGCACCAGGCTCGAATCTGAGCTCCCATGAACTGTGTGCCATTATCAGACACCAAGATCCTTGGGGCCCCGAACCGGAAAACTATATTCTTCCATAAGCCCATAACTGCTTCCTCCGTGATTTTCGCCAAGGCTTCAGCCTCAACCCACTTGCTGAAATAGTCAATGGCCACAATCAAGAACTTTTTCTGGGCTGGAGCTGTGGGGAAAGGTCCTACCATATCTATCCCCCACTTGGCAAAGGGGCAGGAGGAGTTCATTGTCATGAGCTCCTCTGCAGGTCGGTGCATAAGTGGAGAGTGTTTTTGATATTTGTCTCACGCTTTCACAAAGTTCTCCGCGTCTTGCCTAATTCTTGGCCAGAAGTAGCCTGCCCGCATTCTCTTGCTAGATAAGACTCTGGCCCCCATGTGATTACCACAACATCCTCCATGAACTTCCTTGAGAATGTGGGCACCCTCCTTCGCGCTTAGACACTTCAAGAGAGGTTTTCTAAACCCTCTTCGGAACAGCTCTCCTTTGATTATGAAAAACCTAGCCGGCCTAATTTGCATCTTGCTTGCTTCCCTTCTATCCTCTGGTAGCTCTCCCTTCTCTAAATACGCTAAAAGAGGAGAGTGCCAATACTCCTAACCTTCCTCTAATGCGTTAACCCCCTCTTCCCCATACTCACGATGGGCCATCAATAAGGTGATCACCTTTTCATGACAGTCCGTTGCTGAGCTAGCTACCTTAGCAAGGTAGTCAGCTCGGCTATTTTCTTCTCTAGGGATTTGGTGAACATCCAAAGCATCCAAGGTATTAGCCAGGTCACGAAATCGTGTTAAATATTCTCCATTTGCCCTTCTCTTGTCTCCAATTCTCCTCTTATATGTTTACATACGAGCCGCGAATCCACATTTGACCGTATCTTCTCTGCTCCCAACTCCTTTTCTATTTGGACCCCCCTCAACAACGCTTCATACTCCACTCCATTATTAGATAAAGAATAGTTCATTCGTACTGAGTACTCGGTGGTTACTCCCTCTGGATCTACCAAGACTATTCCTGCACCACACCCCAGTTTCCTACTGAACCATCTATGTAGATTATCCATTCCTTCTTTTCCTGCAGAGCTAGCCATTTCTTGCATAAAATCAGCTAATGCCTGAGCCTTGATCGCCAACCATGCTTCAAAATGTATGTCAAACTCGCTCAACTCAATTATCCATTTGACCAACCTCCCCGAAACCTATGGATTGCTCGTTATGGACTTCAGAGGTAAATTAGTGTGAACTATGATCTTATGGGAGAGGAAGTTAGGTCAAAGTTTCCGGGCAGTTCCAACCAGAGCTACCATGGCCCTTTCCAATTCTACATATCGGGCTCGGCTTCATGCAAGACCTTTCTCCAATAGTACACGGGTTTCTGCAACTTTCCCTCTTCCCGAAGTAAGACCGTGCTCACCGCTAATTTCCCAAAAGTCATATATAAAATCAACGGCTCTCCCACAATTGGCTTAGTCAATAACGACATATCTGCCAAGTGTTCTTTCAACTTTTGAAATGCCTCCAGACACTCTTTATCCCACTAGAATCAGGCCCTCTTTCATAATGCTATAAAGAACGGTAAGCTTTTCTCCGCCGATCTGGAGACAAACCTGCTCAGGGCATTGATTCTCCAGGCCAAACATTGGACTTCCTTGACGTTTTTTGGGGGTGGCATATCCATGATAGCTCTGAACTTTTCTTGGTTGGCCTCTATCCCTCTTTCCGTAACCATGTACCCTAGGAATTTTCCTTCTCTTACCCCAAATGCACACTTCTTGGGGTTTAGCCTCATCTTATACCTTTTCAGGATGTCAAAGGTTTCCCTCAAATCAACCACATGCGACGTGGCCTTAATACTCTTTACCAACATGTCATCTACGTACACTTCCAATTCCCTCCCGAGCTGGCTTTTAAACATTTTTGTCCACCAGTCTTTGATACGTTGCTCCTGCATTTTTGAGGCCAAACGACATTACCACATAACAATATGTCCCTTTTGACGTTATAAAGCCGACCCGCTTCCAGTCTTCCTCTGCAAACCTGATCTGATGATAGCCTTGCGAGACATCCATCATGCTTAATAATTCACACCCAGATGTGGAATCCACAAGTTGGTCTATCCTCGGCAATGGATAGTGATCCTTAGGACAAGAAAGTTTGAGATCTTTGAATTCGATACACATTCGCCAGTCTTCCTCTCTCTTTGGGACTAGTACATCATTGGAGATCAACTATGGGAATTGTATCTCCTTAATGTGTTTAGCACGTAATAACTTTTATACTTCTGCTTCGATGATGGCCTCTTTCTCTGTTTTACAAGCTTTGCTGCGGGGCTTATATTTAGACGATGTTTTTCCGCTGCCGGGTCAATCCCCAGTAAGTCTTGGGAAGACCAGGCAAAAATATATGCGCTCAAGGTCGTTCCTACCCGTAGGACTCGACTGTTGTCCCCTGGAATTACTTCCACATCAGGTTTTCCTCCTGCTGAATCAGCTGAGGTTTGGCCTCCTCTTCTCTTGCCCTCTTGCTCTGTCTCACTACTTCATTACGTCGAATGCTCTCCACGTACGTCTGGTGCGACGTGTAATGGTCTCCTTGAACTTCACCAACCCCATCTTGAGCTGGGAATTTTAACTTCATGTGATAGATTGAAATCACCACCTGGAGTTTACTTAGAGATGGTCGGCCTAAAATGGCGTTGTACGAAGAAGCTGCATCCACCACCAAGAATCGTACTGACCTGGTCTGCCTGAACGGCTCATCCTCTAGTGTGACCAGGATGTTTACTGCGCCAAGAGGTCTCAATGCTCCTCCTGCGAAGCCCACTAGTGAAGTTGTGACCTCCTCTAATTTCATATCCAGATTCAACTTCCTGAATCAGTCATAAAACATGATATCTGTCGAACTTCCTGTGTCCATAAAGACCCGACGGACGTTGTAGTTAGGGATAATGGCCGTTATGACCAGAGAATCCATGTGTGGGTCCAGGATACCATTCTCATCCTCGGACCCAAAGCAAATGTTTGGGCTCGGTGCTATTTGTCCTACTTTGCGTGTTCTATTAGCCAAGTCTCTCGCTTCCCGAACATAACTATTTTGGGTTCGCTTATAATGTTCGTCCCATTCTCCGCCTGTGATCATCAGGATGTCTCCCCTTATTTCCTGATACTGGTCATTTCTTTTCCAACTGTTACGGCTATCATCAAACTCTCGCCTGTTTCCCTGATGTTGATCCCGCCTATGAGGGTCAGACCTGGACCCTTCTTTCCTTGCGTGTACAAATTTATTAACGTGCCCCACCTGCACCATCCGTTCCAGCTCATCCTTCAAATGAGTACACTTGTCTGTGTCATGGACATATTATTTGTGATATTGATAGAATCGATCAAATTTTTCTTTTCTTGGCTTTTAGGAATACGTTCTAGGCTATTTAAGATCAGGGTGTCCCTCAATTGCCTGTAAGATCTCTTCCTGAGTCAAGGCCAGAGGTGTGTATCAAACCGTGGACGGCCTCTGACTAGATCAGTCCTGGGTTTTCTCATCAGGGTCCTATGCTCCCTGTCAGGTCGTTCCCTTCAATTCTCTCTATCATCCTTGATTCGGACTTTTTGTGTACCTACTTAATAAATATTTGTCAATTATTCAAAAGCTCGCTCGCAAGAGTACGAGTTCGCATGTAGGTTGGTAAGTTGAACCGAGTCGATCTCTCGAGGAAAACTAGGCTCGGAAGTTCGTTTTGTGTTTGTTTGTTTACGAATACGAAATAAAATAAAATTCTAATCTAAACACATAAAAGCAATAAATTGATCTAAACGAAGAATTATGAAATTCAAGGGTTTTGAAAAGATTTAGAAAACTAGGGTTTTAGAGCTTCGAATCGTTTCCACGATCTCTTGGGAAAAACCCAATTGATGGTTCACGACGATTCTAGGCTCTAGACCCGTTAGATCTAGCCAATCAATCTCATCAATATCATCATAATATTCTCATCACAATCATCAATCCAAAATCAACAAGATCATACAATTCATCATACATGGGGGGTTTGTTTGTTTTGATTGAATTATTCTAAATTAACTAGCAAGCATGAATTGAAATCATTAGAGCTAATTAAACTAAATTAAAACGAAAGGAATTAAAGACTTACTAATTAAACTATGACGAACAACAGTGTTTCGGTATCGAGATCTTGAATCTAAGCTATCTAATTTATCTAAAAACTAATCTAAACTAATCTTAAGCTAGAGATTTAAAACTAAGAAATTTAAAGAGAAACTAAGAAAATAAAATGGGCACTCTTGGGGTTGTCAACCCCCAAAAGACCTTAGAAACCCTAGGAATAATGTGTATTTTCGAATGTGAGGGGTGGGGGGTATTTATAGGTGTAGGTGGCTTGAAAAAGGGGTCAAAATTAGGGTTTCCGCCCCTTCTAGGACGTTCAGCACTTTCCATACCGGTTGAGCCCAGAAATGACCCTTCTAGAAGGCCCAGAATCAGGAGGTGCTGCCAGCCCAGCTTTCTATACCGGTTGGGCCCAGCGACAGCCTATCTAGAAGGTCCGAAACTGTCATTTCTTC
>BMAC01000386.1:722751-734582 GCA_014905375.1 Phtheirospermum japonicum | reverse complement strand
GAAGAAATGACAGTTTCGGACCTTCTAGATAGGCTGTCGCTGGGCCCAACCGGTATAGAAAGCTGGGCTGGCAGCACCTCCTGATTCTGGGCCTTCTAGAAGGGTCATTTCTGGGCTCAACCGGTATGGAAAGTGCTGAACGTCCTAGAAGGGGCGGAAACCCTAATTTTGACCCCTTTTTCAAGCCACCTACACCTATAAATACCCCCCACCCCTCACATTCGAAAATACACATTATTCCTAGGGTTTCTAAGGTCTTTTGGGGGTTGACAACCCCAAGAGTGCCCATTTTATTTTCTTAGTTTCTCTTTAAATTTCTTAGTTTTAAATCTCTAGCTTAAGATTAGTTTAGATTAGTTTTTAGATAAATTAGATAGCTTAGATTCAAGATCTCGATACCGAAACACTGTTGTTCGTCATAGTTTAATTAGTAAGTCTTTAATTCCTTTCGTTTTAATTTAGTTTAATTAGCTCTAATGATTTCAATTCATGCTTGCTAGTTAATTTAGAATAATTCAATCAAAACAAACAAACCCCCCATGTATGATGAATTGTATGATCTTGTTGATTTTGGATTGCCCTCTAAAAACTCGGCAATCCCCTGATTGCCATAAACGAGTATAAGAAAATAAAAGCAAGAGAGAAAAAGAATAAGAAAACATCCCTGAAAATAGTTGAGCTTCTCCAAAAAGCACTTGTGCAATCATCCTTCGTCTTGAACTCGTGATTGGAATTGTCTTGAATTAAAAGTGATTGTAGTCAGTTGTGTTGCGCGCAAGTGCCTGGTGGCACATCGTGTGGAATTGATTCGGCCGGATTGCGGCTCATCAAAAGGTTTCCGGACTACGGCTAAATTGGGTCGGATTGCGACCTCGATCGGCGGAGATGAAATCGTAAAATCGGATCTCCTGCACATTAACACACACATAAACGCACCACGACAATTGACACAATAAAGACAAAAATAAATTAAAAAAAATCGAAAAATTAAAAAAACTAACGCTTGGGTTGCCTCCCAAGAAGCGCAACATTTTACGTTGCATGCTCGACGCGTTTCAACGATCAATACTCGACTTGCGGTGGATCACCTAACTCCACCATGTCACTTGCTTGAAACTCCTTCTCAAATGTTTCGTCGGGGTCGGGATCCATAATCACAAGGTCCGCTCCCATGTCACGAAAATCAATACCAAATAGCTCGGCTATCTCTTCCCCACTTAGAAAATCATCAGCGTCCTCGACTGCCATATCGTCCAAAACCGTTATGCTCTTAAGCTCTCGGACGCATGCATCTACCGGATCAACGAACAAAAATCCTTCTTCTTCCATCAATGGTGTCGGGCAACTATTTATATCTTTCAAAGAAAAAGTAACCGTCTCTCCCAAAATAGACATGCTCATCCTCCCTTTGTTCACATCAATCACCGCATGGGAGGTAGACAAAAATGGACGGCCTAAAAGAATAGTATGCCCCTTGTCGTCACTCGGCATCTACCCAACATCTAGCACTACGAAGTCTACCGGAATTATTAACTCTCCTACTTTCACTAAAACGTCTTCAACAATTCCCAATGGTTGGCGAATTGAACGATCCGCTAATTGGAGACGCATCCTTGTCGGCTTCAATGGTCCCAATTCAAATTGCTTATAAAGGGAATGCGGCATTAAGTTAATTCTCGCGCCAAGATCAAGCATTCCGCGCGCTTGTTGCCCATTCTCCAATGTAATATTGACACAAAAGCTTCCAGGGTCTTTCTCCTTCGTAGGCAGTGGTTGCTTGCATAGCGCACTCACCTCCTTCGTCAGAGGAGCGTACTGATTTGTTTTCGAACGCCTATGTCTTGTAGCAAGCTCCTTGAAGAACTTCACATATGCCGGCATCGTTTTGATCACATCCAAAAGAGGAAGGTTGATGTTGACATTCTTCAGCAAGTTGTAAAGCTCCATGAACTTCTTATTTTCTTTTGCTGGTCGAAGACGGCTTGGAAATGGAACTTTCTCGACTATCGGCGAAGTGAGAGTTTTGTTTGGGAGCTTCCCCTTCAAAGATCCCGGAATGTAAGGGTTTTGTGTCTTATGCAATTGTTCTATCGGCTTGGATTCGTATCCCTTTGGCGATGCCTGCGTTGGACTCTCCGTCATGTTTTCATCCCCTCCGTTATTTATCTCGACTCCATTATCGATCACTTTTCCACTGCGTAGGACTTTAATCGCTGAGGCTTGCTCCGTTTGACTCGAAAACTTGTCCTTTTCCTTGTTTGATCTCGCAATGTCAGTCGCCATTTGTCCTATCGTCCTATCAATCCTCTCCACACTCTTAGCAAGATCATGCACTATCTTGGAGAGACTGTCAATACTATTCATTCTTTTAGAGAGGTCGTCTATCTTTGCATTCACTTTTACAAGTCCCTCTCTATTAATGAGCGTCTCAGTCACTTGATTTTGTTGCCACACCAACAATTGATCATCTGGCTTAACCGGATTTGACGTTTGCCCCTTTGTAGGCGGTGGTGGTGGAGGAAGGTACCGTGGGTCGGTCTGTGGCTTCATCGGCGCATAATGTGGGTTCTCAGGACCCCACTTGAAAAAAGGGAGAATCACGCTGTGCCTGAAATTGGTTTGTGGGTTTCTGCCCAGAATTGTTGTGTTGGAAATTTTGCACGGCGTTGACCTCTATGTTCGATTCATCGTCAAAAGTCACCGAACACGCATTCGCTCCATGTCCAAATGCTCCACAAATTCCACATGTCTCTTGCGAAGGTTGCGATTGTTGCTTCATCATCATGTTCGTCAACAACTCCACTTGCTTTGTAAGTTTATCGATCTTGTCATCCTCCGCTCGCGCAACTGAAACCTCATTCACTCTAAGTTTTCGAGGCTTTGAACTTGTTTGCCTCGACTTGTCACTTATTAATTCAAAAAGATCTCGTGCTTCTTCCGCGGTTAAGCCCCCGAAATCTCCTGCTCGTGTTTCCACTTGCTGCTTGAAATTAGGCAATAATCCTTCATAAAAGTAATTGTTGACCATTTCGTCATTGTTACCATGGTGTGGACATGCATTTAGGAGCTCCTTAAAACGATCCCATGCCTCGTGAAACAATTCGCCATCCAATTGCTCGAAGTTGGAAATTTCCCTCCTCAACCTTGTCGTCGTTTGGGCTGAGTAAAATCTTCCCACAAATTTCTTGTAAACCATCTCCCAATTTGTTAAGGAATTAAGTTGCAATTTATTAAACCATCATTTCGCTTTATCTTTCAGGGTACTAGGGAAGTATCTCATTCTAAGCTGTCCTTCACTGAGTCCGAGATCTTGAATTCCATAGAGTGCTATGTAAAATTCTCGAACGAACTCGAGTGGGTCTTCATTCGGCAAACCATAGAAAGAAGGTAGTCTATTCAAATCGTCGGGCCTCAAAGTGTAGTTTCTAACCGCTTGGCCTAAAACTATTGCTGAGCTATATGGTCCAATGGTTGGGCATGCGAGGTCACCTTGCTTTCGTTGGCACGACCTCTCAAGTCCTCCCTATCCTCATAGTACTCATCATCTTCGTTGAATTCATCATTCTCGTACCCGTTCTCGTATTCATCTTCCATCATATCATCGTTTTGCCAATTATATTATCGTCCCCCTCGTCTATCATGGAAACGGTTCGGTGCTCGCTCCCGATTTAAATTTTCATTGTGTTGTTGGTTGTTTTGGGGCTGGGGCCTGCCATTACCAACTTAGTTGTGGAAGAACTCCTCGTTTGCACGAGCGTTGTATGCTCGAGCTTCCGCTCGATTCCTAAAGTACTGTGGACGGTTGATTTGATTTTCTTGAATCACTGCTTGACGATTATCTTGGCCTTGGGGCTCCCCGTTGTTTGGATCGTTGAGGAACTGGTTTCCTTCTTGATTCTCTCCGGTATTGATCCTTTTGTTGATTCCGTCGTTAAGCGCTTGATTAGGTTCAAGAATCGGTGGATCTTCTTGACGATTGTCGTCTTGTGGGTCTCCAAAGTTTAGATCATCGGTGGGGGGCATCCCATATGGTTGGTGGATAGGTGGGGTAAAGTTTTCGTTTCCATGCCCTCGACCACCATTCGTTCGTCCTCCTCCTCTTCCTCCGGGTCCTCGGCCTCCAATTGGGGTAGTGTTTGACATGTTGGCCGAATTTGTATTTCGATTAATTGCGTCGGGGGAATGAAAGAGTCTTCTCGGTCTCCCAACTCGTTCGATGTTGTCTATATATATAGCGAGTTCGTTCCTAAGACTTCGACGTCCTAGCATCAACAACAAACAACATCAACGCATCGAGTGGCAAACAAAGAACCTTTATACAAATAAACGGAAAAGCATAAAATAACACGAACAAACATTATAAAAAACCTATTTCAGTCCCCGGCAACGGCGCCAATTTTTGATTCGAGCTTTTGTGTGTGCCTACTTTATAAATAATTGTCAGAAATTTAGTAGCTCGCCTGCAAAATAACGGGATCGTGTGTAGGTTGGCAAGCTTAACTCGAGTCGTCTCTCAAGGACTGACGTTCGGAGTTTTTAATGTTTGTTTAATCACAATGTTTAACACGAGAACTTGTATAAATTTTGTTTTTTTTGAAAATTATCAACTAAGAAATTAAAAAGCATTAACTAATTATTCTAAACTAATTAATAAATTAAACTAATTTAATAACTGAAAGCAATTCAGATTCAGCAATTTAAACTCACCATACAAATAATCAACTACTAACTGTTGTAACCACTAACGCTAAAGGTTACTGCTAAGGGTTGCTGTTGCTGCTAAGGGTTGCTGCTAAGGGTTGCTGTTGCTGCTAAGGGTTGCAGGGTTGCTGTTGTTGCTAAGGGTTGCTGCTAAGGGTTGCTGTTGCTGCTAAGGGTTGCTGCTAAGGGTTGCTGTTGCTGCTAAGGGTTGCTGCTAAGGGTTGCTGTAACGGTTAACGGTAACCTTTAACAAACAAGAACATGAATCAAACTTAAATCTCGCATACATAAACCGATTCTTCTACTAACATATTATCAAACATCCAATAATTAACATGAAATACTGGAACTAAACTGAAATTAATAAACTAATCACGTTCAACGAATCCAAACGGAAACAAAATTTAAGAATATAAACTAAATATTATTCGAAAAACTTTAAAATCTAAGAAACTAATAAAGATTGTAGAAACTTATTGTAGCTACTGGAAACTGAAAGTTCTTCGGCTAATCCGAAGAGGAAACGCAGCGAATCGGTCGAGAAACGATGAACGGCGTCGAATGGGCTCGAGAACTCGTCGTCGTCGATTCTTGGTTGTTCCTTGATCGTTGCGTCTTGTTGTTGTTTTCRGTCTCCAAAACCCTAGATTTACTCTGTTTTTAGGGTTAGCACACGCACACCCGACCTTGCTACCCGAAATTCGGATTAAGAAGGGTATTTATAGGTTTTTTTCCGCGAACTGGGCCGAAAAATCTGTTTCTGGGCTTCCTGGGCCCGCTAACGGTTGGTGCAACCGTTAGTAGCAACCGTTAGGTATATATTTTTTTTTTGCATTTCTGGCAGACGACAACGGTTGTATGGAAACGGTTCTGGAAAGTTACCGTTAGCTCTGAATTCATCATTCTAACCGTTAACATCGGTTCTCAGTAACTGTTAAGGTTAGCGGTTGCAGCTAACGGTTGGAGCAACCGCTAAGTGTAACCGTTAGCTTTCAATCGACATCGGTTCCAGCAGAATAACCCTTCTAGAAAGTCTGTCAGCTTCAATTCTTGCTATTTCTTCACCGGAAAGCTCGATCTTTGAATCTCGATCATCATAATTTATCTCTAACATGCTGAACTCTTCCGGTTACTTAGRTATAAAGTGAAAAATCACAAATACTCACTTATTTGCATCAATCTAGATCAAAAAGCGGTAAAATAAGTTGGAAGTCTAAATATATGAAATTAAGCTAAATCTATCCAACTTATACCAAAAATAATAAGAAAAAGCAATTAAAATACAAACTAAAATCAAGACAATTACGTGCTAATCACCTATCTCCTTGGACGACAGGCTCATACTATCTCACTCTTATCTTAATTTATTTCTATTATGGCCAATGCTTCTATAGGTCGACGAGGGGTTCATATTGGATCTTATGGGTTGGTACTCATCAATAATAAATAATGGATTTTTATGGCATTTTGTAAATCTATTATGGCTTTATGGTTATGTCATTATGATTATGGAATTACCGGGTATGGTGATGGTTGGTTTATTGGATAGGACATGTTTGATTTACATGTCTCTGAATATGTTTGATCTATATGTCCTTGAATATGTTTGATCTATATGTCCTTGAATATGTTTGTTTTACATATTCAAGGCTGCTCCAAGGAAATATATGTTTGACTTACATATTTTTCTCGATGATTGTGATTTATGTGCATTATTTGTGTTCTATCTTAGGTTTTTTGTTTCACTTTTATGTTTTCTATTATATTTGTTTGGTCTTATTTGGACTTATGTGTTTCAATTGATTTTGTGCATGATGACATGTTTGAATTATATATTCACTCATACTTTTGAGTATGTTTGACTTACATATTCTGAGGTGTTTTATAAGATACGTTGGGTTGACATATTTTAGTTCACGCGATGCTCGTGGGCTGCGAGGATATATATACTCTTTATGGTTTTTATATGGTTGTGTACAAGGCGGGTATTTATGGTGTTATGGGATGGTTTAGGTCGCTCTAATCTGGGCAACTCAATAAATGGTTGATCACTTGGCCTATACTGATTATGGTTGGACAAGGGTATACTAATGGTGGATTTATATGTCTTCTTTTGGGTATGAGCATGTTTGGTTTACATGCTGTTTTTTCTTTGATGAAACCTTTGATAACAGGTTGTCTTCAGTAACTTGGGGGCTAAGTAGGATCTTGGTCATTTATGGTTTATTATCTCTATGAGTTGGTGACTTAATTATTCTTGGTTTGCATTAGTCATGGTTAAAGTATGGTAGTTTGTGATTTCGGGGTGTTTGATATAATCATCTTATGGCATGAAATATATAATCGATTTCAGAAATGTTAATAGGTTGACAATTGTTCATACATACTTACCCAATAGAAAGCAAAGGGATTTAATGTTCGAATTACAATAGTTATATGGTATTATAGTCAGGCACCAAGTCATCAAGAGGAGCCTCCATCTCGGCACCAAGTCAACCTCTCAAATTCGCATGGCTCTTGCAAAGTATCCACCATTTGGCTGTCGAGGGCTGGTTTATATCACCCTTCCAAAAGGTTAAGGGAGTAAGATTGTCAATGATGCCCTCTACGTCACGATTGAAGGAGATGTTTATTGCAGCAAGCTGGGCCTTGATCCACTTTGCGGTATGGCAGACCCATTCTCGACCTCCTCTTGCCATTTTTCCCAGGAAGAGGGTTGTGTTCTTGTAGGCTGTCATTAATTCATCCTTGTATGCATCCATAAATATTTTCCCCATCTCGCTCCTCAGGAACGAGCAGCGACCTTCAACAATGCCTTGCTCATGAGCCTTGATGCCAACCTCATGTATATGTTTGTCCTTCTCCTGCAGCAACCCTTCCAACTTCTGAGTGCGATTATCTTTCTCTTGCAATAGCTCTTCTAGCTTCTTGTTGTGATCCTTGGATTGAGCGGCTTCCCCTACCAAGCGAGCTACTTCATCCTTCAGGGTTTCCACTTGGCTCTTCAGAATTTGCAGCTCTTCCTCCTGGGTAGCTAGTTCGCGACGTGCTTCATCCAGTTCTTCTTGTGATAAAGGAAAGTTGTTGTGTCTGTTTTTCCACTTGAACTGATAGCTCGCCACAAGATTTTTGTAGTTCACCCTCGGGGGTTACTGCCAACAGTTAGCTGGATAAGGAAGTCACCAATGAATCCAACTATTACATGGGAAACAATGAGAAAAGATTGTGAGTTAAGTATGTTTGGAGTTTGATAAAGTATATTATTCGGATGTTTTCGGTTACCTGAGATGGTATTCGTTTGTGAATAAGTGACTTTATTTGATCGACATCCTTACATTAAGCCACGCTCTTCTCAAAATCTGGGGGGCTTGAAGTGGACACCTCGTGTGTTTTCCGGAGACGTCGATGTTTGGGAGTTGGAGGGTTTTTGTCACAGAGGAATTCGCTCTCGGGCTGCTCTTTTGCCTTTTCCTTCGTTCATGATGGTTTGAAGAGGCATTCGATCTTAAGGGTCATTGGGTACCTCTTGTTCGTGCTTCAAAGCCATCGCGCGATCTAATTACTTGTCTACATCGAAGGCTGTAGATTGCACCACTGATGTCACTGCTGGGTTAGGGTCGGGCTGGACGACTATTTCTCCCTTGGAGTAGGATGAGAGGCGGTTTTCGATGAGATTATCTACATAAAAAAAGGGATAATTCGTTAATTTGTTTTATCATGGAAGTGAGGGAGAAGGAATCTATAACCAAGGGACCTACCGAATTCAGATCTGGTTAGAGGATGGTCATTAGGTTGTGAGTCAAGACCTATATATGAAAAGAACCTTTCCCATTTTGTGAGTTTCACCACATCGAAGGGGCGTTTACTCCACTCAGAAAGATGGTCAGAGTATTATTTGTAAAGGGCAGGATGTGTTTTTGGGGAGGGAGGTGAGTCTTTTATGGTATAATGTTGTAGGTCGGTGTTGAATGGACAAGTTTTGGTGTTGTGAATAAAAAATAATTCATTTCGCCATTCGACGACTTTCGATGATGGATTCACCAAGAAGCACGGTTTTCTGAGGCGAGCATAAAGGTAAAAGGAGCTTTTTTGATATTTTATTTGAAGACAGAAGTGGAAAAATCCTGGATCGGGCTGGACATGGTAATATGTACATAAAATCACATATCCAGCTAACAACCTAATTGAACTAGGGGTCATTTGGAGGAGGACGACTTTATATTATTTGCGGTATAGGTAAAAACCCAATGAGGAGGGAATTTCAGTCCTGATTTAAGGAGATCATTAAAGAATATGATGTGGTTTGAAGGAGGATGATCTGGGTTAATTTGAAGGATACTGGGTGTGACTAATTTAGCAGTTTCGGGAAGGTTGAGTGCTTTCTCAAAAGCTTTTGCTTCGGTCTGGAAGCAGCCAGGGGTTTTCACTGACTACTCTAGTTACTTGAGAAAGAGGAGGTAGGTCGACAAGAGCAAATGGGGGTATTATAGTTACTAGGCTGGTGAGAAAGTGTTCTGAGGTTGAAGGCATCTCGGGTTCAACTATGGGGATGCATTCGGGAATGTTTTCAAGTGAAGGTTGCGATGAAGGGGGTTTTTCGACTATGTTCTCAACCAGGGCTCTGGCCTCAGTATAAGCCCTACTCTGAGCTTTGAGCTCGCTCCATCTAACATCACCCGCTAGTTCATGGTTAAAATAAGTCGGGTCGCAGGAGGGTTTTTCTTACTCCTCTTACATACTAAAGGGATTTCAATGGATTCGATGTCAGAGGAAGAATCTGGGTTTGAAGGTTTAGGGTTTTGAGGAATGGAAGAAGACGTTGTGTTCACCATGTATTACAAAACAATTTTCAGGAAAATTAAAGCAGCTATTACAAAAATAGAGGATTGGGGGGACTTACTCATCTTCTTGATCAATGATTTTGAGGATTGGTATTGGTGCATCGCTGGGTTTGCATAAATTCACGAGACAGAGTTTTTTTGGCAGAGAGAGAATGGTCAATATTATTAGTGAATTAGTAAAATGAAGTTGAGTGCAAGTGAAGGGGTATTTTGTGTTGGTCCGCGTAAAAAGCTGAAGGGACAGTAAGGGTTTTCGAAAGGCAGGAAAGTTGGTAGGGTTTTTATTCTGGGCTTTTCATTTTGGGCCCGCAAGATTAAATATATTACAAGGAAACGGGGTTATGACACGTGTCCGACACGGTATAGAAATGCATTTAATGATCTTAATGAGGATGTGATGGCTAAGGTGGCGTGTTTTTGACTTCTTAAAGGCGCATGATTGTATTTTGCTTGATTGTTGTGCCAAGGGTATAACATTAGTTCGGCATTAGTTTTTATGGTTATAAGCTGACAAATATCCAGGCCAGTAAGCATGCATCTCTATGGGGATTTATGGGCGACCTTTTCTTTCAGAAGGTGCAATTCTTCTATGAGAAGTACGAGCTATCTGCGAGGTCAGCGACCCCGCATATAAAAGTGTCGAGCTCTTATGCGAGGTGGCGAGCTCTTGTCAGGTCGGGTTATTGGCATATGGTTTTCAGACGACATATTGTTTACTATATTCTACCCGATTTCATACCTCAATCATCCAGAACATGGTGGACTACCTGATATGACATCAAATATTCACGTCGGCTACATGCGAGTATTTATGGCAGTTTGGTAAGCGACCTCATATCTCGGGAGGAGCATACCTTTTGGTAGCTGAGCGAGATGTTATAAGGAGCAGCGACTTGATGTATAGGAGTGGTGAGCTCTTATGTAGGGTAGAGAGCTCTTACGGTATGGGTACTATTATACCAGCTTGACGCTGAGTGGTAGATCGACATTGAGTGTTGGGCCTCATGGTTTTGGGCCTTAGCGGGCTAATATGAGTTGTCTTGTGGGGTCCCGACGAAGTAATACTCATGGATAGAATTATAAGCCCTCGGCTACTATGGTAATTCAGTAAGAGATCTATTATTTATAGGAACTTAGCATACAGGAGGAATCCTAATTCTAAGTCGGTTGTGGTATTTATGGTATTATAGTAGAAGAGGGAAATCCTAGCTTGGGGACTACTTCTCTTATCATTAAAAACAGGACTCAGGCCTCAACTTTCTCACTAAGTTGATTTTTATATTCTACGTATTTTGAGCTCTCGCATCTCTCTCGCACTCGCTAACTTAAGCATCAGATGGCCTACGCCAGGGCCGTTCATCGCCTTGGAATTAGGTGTTATTTTGCAGGATCGATCAGGTCGTCAGGAGTCTTCTGGAATTCAATCAGGTCGCTGATCACGTATTTAAAGCTATTAAAGTCGCTGAGTTTCGATTAAAGGTCAGTACCCCATATTATTGAGGGACCAATCTTTTTAGTCGCAACGATCTGGTATCCGTTTTTAAAAAATACACATAATGAAAAATAGAAAAAACCAAGTTTTCTGCTTGACACTGTTTTACATTGCATAACACACATAAAAACATTAGAGATAATATAATTGAAAATTCAATTTTGAATAAAAGACGAAGTCCATGTGGCTGCATAAAGACCTATAGCAATACGGTTAACATGTATGATATCAACAACCTGATTCATTGCTTTCATTTCCACTATGAAGATACGATCCCTAAATTATAGTTTAGAATGTCTTGATCACATGATTCTAGGATTGATATCAGAGTCATGTTGATTATTTTTCCAAGCGAATTATGATGTATATTATAATTTATATGTTGAAAATGATGGATTACTGTTTTCTTTCCGGACGAAACTTGAAATTTTTTGTTTTTCCAAACCATCGGATCTTGGCATGAAGTTTTACACCATGATCCTTATGATCCGTTGGGTGACCACTGATCATCAGTATACTTCTACCCGGGTGACCACTGAAAATCCTGGGTGCTCCCAGTGATCCCAAACTTTGTGCACCCCGTTTTATAAATTAATTTAAAAGCACTCAGTTTGCTCGCAAGAGTACGAGGTAATTGTAGGGTGATGAGTTTGACTCAAGTCGTATCTCTCGAGGAAACAACTGTTCGGTCTATTCGATGTTTTTCTCTTCAATTCTCAAGCAAATAAATTATACATACAATTTGGGGGGTTTTTGAAGAGTTTGAATTGAACATTATGAACTAAGCTATATTAAGG
>BMAC01000386.1:698216-720423 GCA_014905375.1 Phtheirospermum japonicum | reverse complement strand
TATGGCCGGAAATAGGGTTTTTTATGTGCCTTAACCTCATTTTCAAAGTCGACTACACACAGCGGTTTCAAAGAGATATCAAAACTGAAACTTGTTCACGTACATGCAATGATGATAAACACTCAGGCTACTCACTGGCTTTTTGCATGAAAAATTTTGAATTGACGCTGTTTTTAAGGTTTTGCGAAATCGATTGCGTCCAAGTACCATTTTACAATATATAATAATAAATTTTGAAAAATTTATGCACTTATGCACGCTCAAAGACGAAAACAAAAATCATACATAGTCAACTTCGACAGGCATGCCATACAAACACAAATAAGCATAGAAATAGCGATCAATCACATCAAAAGCATGCATTTCAAAACAAAAGARATCAAATTGCACTAACCATACTCAACCACCCCCCTCCCTAAAAACATGGCAATCTCCTGATTGTCATAAATATTAAAGAAAATAAGAGTAAGGGAGATAAGAAAACATCCCTGAATTCGATGATCGAGTCTCTCTAAAAATGCACGTGCAACTATCCTTCGTCTTAGATCGCGTGACTAGATTGTCCCGAACAAACCTATAAACATAAACAAAAACAAACAAACAAAACACGATTGTGATCAATTGTGACGCGCAAGTGCCCGGTGGCACGTCTTTTTGGATTTGAAACGGCCGGATTGCGGCCAACGTCGTAAATGGCTGGGTTGCACCTCATCAAAAGGTTGCCGGACTGCGGCTAACTTGGGTCGGGTTGCGACCTCGATCGACGAAATCATCGTAATCCATGATTGCTGCGTTAAGCGGTAGGTTCAGTGGTTGATCGTCAACGTTAACGCCTCGAGTGGAACTAGCGGTAAGGCCTTGCGGTAGCAAGCTACTGCTATATAACCGTTGTCTAGAACAAGCGATTTATCGTATTTTCTTCACATCAACACACACATAAACGTACCACGGCAATTGACACAATATAAAAAGACAGAAATAAAATAAAAGAAAATAAAATGAAAACTAACTAACGCTTGGGTTGCCTCCCAAGAAGCGCAACATTTAACGTCATATGCTCGACGCAATTGCTCGATCAATTTTTAGCTCGTGGTGGGTCCACGAACTCCTTCTCGACTCTTCATATAATCCTTGAAATAAGGCTTAAGTCGATGCTTGTGGACTTCGAATCTCATATTTGCACTCTCATCGTATAGAGTGGCAACTCCATACTCATCCAACTCCTTTATTAAAAACGGTCTACTCCATGCAACTTCAAACTTGGTTGGATCAAACTTACGATCGGAATTATACAGCACTAGTTGACCAACCTTGATCTTCTCGTTAAAAACTTCGTTGGACTTCTTCTTCATCTTTGTCCAATCCTTGCTATTAGCCTCGCCCTTTTTCTTCGTACGTTTAAAATTCTTGTAGGGGTCGAGGGAAACACATCTTGAATGATTATTCGGTGGCTTCGTCTCTTCTCTTGGCTCAAACCTCGAACGATCTCGTTGTGGTCTCAACTCCACTTTTGGCTCGTTTTTAGGCACGTCAAACTGCATGGGCAATCCATCATTCAATGCCTCTACATTATCAAACTCTTCAATCGCGCCGATGCTCAAGAGCTCATTAGCACAAGAATCTACTAAATCAACAGTTGAATAATCGTTCTTAACAAACCATGCAGGATTCTTGTGAAAATCTTGAAGTGAAAACGTCACCGTCTCGCCCAATACGGACATATTCACCCTCCCCTCGTTTACATCGATCACCGTACGCGTTGTAGACATGAATGGACGTCCTAACAAAATGGTGTGTTCTCGGTTCTCGCTTTGTACATCGACAACATCCATAATGACAAAATCGACCAGCACTACTAGCTTTTCTACTTGTACTAAGACATCCTCCACAATCCCCAAGGGTAGCCTTATCGTCCTATCCGCCAATTGTAATTTCATCGTGGTCGGCTTCAGCGGTCCTAGGCCAAATTCCTTGTAAATCGAATGGGGCATCAAATTTATGCTAGCGCCAAGATCGAGCATTTCTCTTGCCGTTTTTCCATTCCCGAGAGAAATAGTTATGCAGAAACTCCCGAGATCCTTCTCTTTGGGTGGAAATGGTTTCTTAATTATATCACCAACGTCTCTTATCAAAGCCACAGGCTGATTTGTAGCCAAACGCCTTTCCCTTGATGCGAGCTCCTTGAAAAACTTCACAAATGCTGGCATTGTCTTTATCACCTCTATCAGGGGGAGGTTAATATTGACATTTTTCAATAAATTATAAAGCTCCATGAATCTCTTATTCTCCTTGGCCGGACGTAGGCGACTTGGGAAGGGAACGTGATCATAAATGGTCAACTTCTTGGGCACATTTAAAGAATCGGTGGGGTCTTCAGTTGCCGTCGATTTCTTCTTCTTCACTGCTCCCGGAGGTTGGGTCTCGGTCTCTTTCTTGTCTTCCTCCTTTCCTAGCTCGATGCAGTTATCCACTTCTTTCCCGCTTCACAGCACATGAATAGCCGAGGCTTGTTCCGTTTGGCTTGGAAGAGTATTTTTCTCCTTCTTCAATGATGCCATGTCAGTTGCCAATTGTCCTACCATTATCTCCAATCTTCTTAGTACTGACGAATTTTCAAGAGTGCTTTTGGCCATTTCATCCATCATCGTTCTCAATTCTTTCATATCGTCTAGAACTCCCTTCATCTCCTCCTGAACATGTGTGAGGCCGTCTCGGTTCCGAATAGTTTTGGCAACTTGGTTCTGTTGCCAGACTAAAAGTTGATCAGTCGACTGAGCAGGTGTTTGCATGTGTGGTGGTCTCTGCCCTGAATGTTGTTGATTCGAATAGTGCTGGATGACGTTGACGTTCCCTCGTTGTTCGTTGTTGAACGGGCACATATCGGCTAAATGTTCGGGGGATCCACATTGGTGACACATCGCATTAGTCTTCTTCGAAGAGGCCTTGCTTGCCCGCTCGGCCTTCCAAGCTTCCAAATTCTCCTCAAATATCTCTTCGCACTTTGCTTTGACTAATTTGCCATCATCTAAGTCAGGATCAGGGATGAAAATCTCATTAACTTTCAATTTACGAGGCTGAGAGTTGGTTTCTCTAGATTTTTCACTCAGTTTCTCCAATACTCGTTTTGCCTCGCGAGCCGTTAAATCATCAAAATCTCCTCCTACTGCTATTTCAACTTGACTCTTTCCCATGGACGACAAACCATCAAGAAAAACTGATTAATTATCTCGGGGGAATAGCTATGATGGGGGCATGCTTGTAAAAGTGATTTGTAACGCTCCCATGTTTCATGAAATAATTCTTCCTCCACTTGTTCGAAGTTAGCAATCTGCCTCCGAATTTGCCCTGTTGTTTGTGCCGAATAATATTGATTTAGGAACTTCTCGCTTATCATCTCCCAATCAGATAATGACCTTTGTTCTAAGGACAGTAACCATGTCTTCGCCTTGTCTTTCATGCTATAGGGGAAATAAATCATTTGCATCTCCTCCCGGTTTAGGCCATGGCCTACAAATCTGCCCACTTCATCGATAAAGTAGTTCAAAAACGCCAAAGGGTCTTCGTGGGCATTTTCGTGAAAAGTCGGAAGTAAATTAATTTAATGCGGTTTAATCTCTACTTCCCTTGCAGTCGGGCCAAGAACAATAGCAGACCCATAAAGCACAACCTTCGGGCGTGCCAAATCTCATTGTCGAGGCGCTCAATCTCCCCTTGGTTCCCTAACTCGGTCATTAGCTCTCTCATAGTGGTCGTCATGCGCGTAATGGTGCTCGCGCTCGTATCTCCTTCCGAAGTTATTTTGCTCGTAACCATGATCTTGATTCTCCAACCAATCATTCACGTGCCTTTGATTGTCAGCATACGTGTTATGCTGCAGAAAATCTTCGTTCCTAATTGCCACGTTCTCGATGTTGTGTTGGCGAATAGCATTGTTGTTCATCTCTTCGTTGTGCCTCACATTCGCCATGTTGGGTGGTGACCGATCACGTTTTGCTGCTGGTCGACTCCTTCGTTTCTCCTTCTCACGCTAGTAGGTACTGTTTGTTCTCGCATACCAGTGAATGGGGCGTGGTGGTGATCTCGGTGGTGAATCGCCGTTTCGAATCGGATGTGCCCTAACATAATGTCGGAACTCGATCGCAAGCAAAATCAGTTGCTGTTAAGGAATCGTCCTCGGAAATAAGAACGGGTCTTGGTCTTGGCGGATTTGAACGTGAATGTTGTCAATGAATGGTACAAGGTCGCGTTGAAGTGATCGCCTTCCTTGCATAAACTCAACAACACGTCAACGTACCAAATGGCAAAAACCAAGTAAAAACAATATAAATAAAATAATAAATCAAACAGAAAATAAAACGAAAAACATCTTTAATTCCTACTCGTTGCTTCCCCGGCAACGGCGCCAAATTTTTGATCCCAAACTTTGTGCACCCCATTTTAATAAATTAATTTAAAAGCACTCAGTTTGCTCGCAAGAGTACGAGGTAACTGTAGGGTGATGAGTTTGACTCAAGTCGTATCTCTCGAGGAAACAACTGTTCGGTCTCTTCGATGTTTTCTCTTCAATTTAGCAAATAAATTATACATACACATTTGGGGGTTTTTAAAGAATTGAATTGAACATTATGAACTAAGCATATAACTAAGGCTAAATCTAATTAAACTAATTATCTTGAACTAGATTATCAACTAAATTAACTAAATTATTTAATCTAATTAACCAACTGAAAATTAAACTAATGATTAACTAATACTAAATCTAAATTAACTAAACTTGATTAATAATAAACTAATTAGTAAACTAACTTAATTAATTCGTAAACTAAACTAGAATTCAGAAAACAGAATGCTGAAAACTAATGAATTTAACTAATGAGACTAACAGGTTGCTCAAGATTGAAATCTAACAATTCAGACTAACTAATGATTAACTAATTTACTAACCCTAGTTAAATTAACTAAATGATTAGCTAATAAAAAGTCTAATTTAAATAATCCATGAACTACTTTAAAACTAAGGAACATATGCCGACGACTAATGTAAAATTGAATCTAATTTCAGAAAATGAGTTCTAGAAAATCAATTCAATTAACTAATGGGTATACTAACCTAACGACTAACGGTTCGGCTAACGATTAACGAGGAAACTAAATAAATTTAAAGCATGAACAATCTTCAACCAAACAATCATCAAATAAACCAATATTAAACATATAAACTAAATACGATCAACGAATTCAAACGAAACACGAACATAAACTAACTATTATTCGAACTTGAAAACTAATTATCGAAACAAAGAAAACTAATTAAGAGGCTTAGATTACTTGCTATAGCTATTGGAAACTGAATGTTCTTCGGCTATTCCGAAGAGAAACGCTGCGAAACGGACGAAAACGGATGAACGGCGTCGAACGGGCTCCGGAACTCGTCTTCGTCGAATCTTCGATCTCCTCTTCGATCTCTGCGTTCTTGATGTTGTTCTCCTACTCTAAACTCTAGGATTATATTTATGGTAAGTATTTAGGGTTACCACACGCACACCCAGACCTCCCTGCTCGAAATTCGGATTAAGAAAGGTATTTATAGAATTTTTTTCCACGAACTGGGCCGAAAAATCTGTTTCTGGGCTTTCTGGGCCTGCTAACGGTTGGTGCAACCGTTAGCAGCAACCGTTAGGTATATATTTTTTTTGCATTTCTGGCCGACGACATCGGTTGTAATGAAACCGTTCTGGAAAGTGACCGTTAACTCTGAACTCAGCATTATAACCGTTAACATCAGTTCTCAGTAACTGTTAAGGTTAGCGGTAGCAGCTAACGATTGGAGCAACCGCTAAGTGTAACCGTTAGCTTTCAATCGACATCGGTTCCAGKAGAATAACCCTTCTAGAAAGTCTGTCAGCTTCAATTCTTGCTACTTCTTCACCGGAAAGCTCGATTTTTGGATCTCGATCATCATACTTCATCTCTAATGTGCTGAAATCTTCCGGTTACTTAGCTGTAAGGTGAAAAACAATAAAATATCACCTAATTGTATCAATTACGATCAAAATGCGGTAAAATAAGCTGGAATTATAAAAATACGGAATTATGCTTAAATCATCCAACTTATATCAAAAACAAATAGAAAAATGTAATAAAATACTAATAAAAATAAGGACAAATCTATACTAATCACCCAGACCGACATTAGCTCGCGATGTTCATTGAACGCCTCAACCTTCCCAACACCATCCAATTTTTCTAGCTCCAAGCTGGTAAGAATGATCTAAACCATCCCCTTCTAAACCATATTACTATTTTTGATGACCATTTAAAGGTGGGAATTAGATTTCCCATGCACCCCTCATTACTACAGAAACAGCTTTCTAAGGCTGTTAATTAAAGGCGGTTCACTGAAAACCACCTTAAAAATACTTTTAACGGCAGTTGTGGCTAAAACCGGCGTTAAAAAGGTCATTTTACAGCGGTTCCCTTAAAACCGCCTTAAAAACTCAGTTATTCCATGGCGGTTATATGTGAACCGACGTAAAAACCAGAGGCCAACTTAATTTAACGTCGGTTCACAAATAACCGCCGTAAAATCTTAAACATTCTACGGCGATTTTATAGAACAGTGGTAAAACTCAAACATTCTACGATGGTTTAATAGAACCGCCGTTAAATCCCACTTTCTCACGGCGGTTATCGTAGAACTCCCGTAGAATGTATAATCAAAGTTTTATTTTTTTGATGGGTTCCCATCATTTTATACTTAAACCTCAAACACAACCCTATCCATACACTTAAAAATTCATCTTCCTGTTTGCCTTCGTCTTCAAAAAACTTTTGTTGCCTCTATCTTTACCACTTCCACCATTGGAAAAAAAAAATGACCGTCTGCCCCGAAAAATTCCTCCTCGCCTTCACCTCCGTCTCCAGAAAATTCTCTTCGCCTCCATCTTCAACTACTGCAGAATGTTGGTTGGTGGATTGGTTATATAAATAAAAAAGGGCTAAAGATTATATGCATCCTGTACTCTACGTGTTTTTTGAGTTTGCATCCTAACGTTTTTTTTGTAATTTAATGCATCCTGTGTTATACAAAATTTTGAAAGTGCATCCTGTACTATACAAAATTTAGAAAAAACTAGTTTTATTAAATAAAAACTAGAATTTATTAAATAAATATGCAAACCATATTTTATCCTAACATTTACCGGAACTATTTTTATTAAATAAATAAAATTTATTATTAATTAAATATTAAATTTGGTGAGTTTGCTTATTTAATAAAATATGCCGGAACTAGTTTTAAATAAATAATAAATTCGCCGGAACTCACCTAAAGTATACGGGTTTGAAAATATGCAACCTAACTCGCGAGAATAGGTGAGTTTCGGCGAGTTAGGGCGAGTTGGCTGGTCGGAGGATTCACTTTCAAAATTTTGTGAAGTACAGGATGCATTAAATTACAAAAAAAATGTTAGGATGCAAACTAAAAAAACGCGTATAGTACAGGATGGTTACAATCTTTTTCCCAATAAAAAATGACGAGTTTTCCCCAGAATGGCTCATTTTTCCCCTCTTCTCCATTTTCACCTACTTTTTTCTCCTACTTCCTATCCCGGCAATCTCGTCGGCCGTCACCCTCACTGCAATATTTCCAACCGCTCAATCGTGTGTCTTTCATGATGACCAAATCCTAAACATTGCTCAATTGTGCGTGAATAGCAGGTCCCCATAAACCCTAGATCCCCAATTTCTGAAAATCCGCCCCAATTTCAGAAATTCCAAAATTGCATATGAATTTAGCAGCAATTAGAACTGAAAACAGCGGCGTGGCTATGAAAGTACGCCTTATTTGATCTTGTATAGATTCAATTTATGTTTATATTCATTTATTTGTGATTACTAATTCGATTGATATGCTTAGTGCTTTTGAGTCAATTAGCATTGTCTTTTCGCCAGAATATGGGGCAATTTCGTGTTTTACCTTTCTTTGTTACTCTTTAGGTAGAAGGTATTATATTTTATAGATCAAGAAATTGTATGAAAATCTAGTTGGACGGGTAATCAAGAACCTTCCTGCTCAATTATCTTGGGAAATTAACTTAAAATTTTTATATTTACAACCAATCACTCTTCTTAAGTGATTTTTCTCATGTTCAGTGCACGAAATATGGATTTTCTTAGACATATTGTTCTAAATATGGTCTCACAATGTTCAATGCGCGTGTAGTTGACTGATGAGAGCAGTGTTATCAATGGCAGATGGCGGGTCATTGCGGCGAGGCCAAAAACCGCCAGAAAAATATGGCGGATGGCGCTGCAGGATATGGCAGAAGGTATGGCGGGCAAAAAAATAAAATATTATATATATATTTATACATACGAAAATACCTCAAAATAATAGCATAATCATAAAAAGCAAATCAAACACTAATTAAATGTCACTATTCCTCTTCTTCAACCCCAATATAATCGTCTTCCCCATCATCATCATCAAGTGATGCATATCCCTATTCCTCTTCCCATCGGATTCTTCACTAGCAAACTCTTCCCCTTCTTGAGATTCCTCGTTATTCTCCTCAGTTTCCACTTCATCATCAACTTCAACCACTTTCTCTTTCCCTTTTGCAGCTGCACATTTCTTAGCACTAGGATTCTTGGGAGTTGAAACACCACTTGATGGCTCCTTCTTTTTCGCATCATTTCGCCTAGTATATGTTCTAGTCTCTCCAACCCCCGAAGCCTCGAAAAAAGTTTCCCAATTTAATGCGTTATCATCATCAAAAACCAACTCATTTCCAGCATTATCATCATCATCCGTTTCTCCCACTAACCACTCACTACTCGTATCAATCTCATTGAGTGAAATTGGATCAAGTTCATCCCTAAAATCATATCTTTTTTTCAATTGTAGGTTGTACTTGATAAAAACCAACTCATGCAACTACTTATGCTCAAGCCTATTTCTTTTTTTCGAATGAATCTGCAACATAAAATAATTGCAAAGAAGTCCTAATTAGTTTCTTTAAAACTTCAAACTTCATATTCACAAGTATTGATTTGACCATCATACTAAAATAAAGAAGATAGACTAATACCTTCTCAAAAAAACTCCAATTGCACTCACATCCTGATGCGCTACATGTCAATCTAAAAACTTTCACAGCTAGCTTTTGCGGAAGTGGAGTTTGACTACCATAGAATTGCCATCATTTGGCTAGAAAATAAAAATATACAACTTAGAAATTTAACATTAAATTTAAACTAATTAAATTACTAAAAAGTAAAAATTATACTTTTAAGTTTCTTTCCAGGAGCAATAGTATTTCTATGTGAAATTGCAAAATCATCTCCTAAAAGACCACTACCAGCCTTATAAACCAGCGACTCGGTCATGATTTTTTATTGTGCATCTCTATCTTCCACCAATGTCTTGATGCACCCCATAAACCCATTACTGGTCTCAAAATCAAACCCAATTTCGGGGTTGCTATAAAAGAACTCCAGATTCAACAAGTGACTAGTTGCATGTAATGGCCGATGAAGCTGACAATTCTATTTATTATCAATGATCTCAAACACATCTTTGTATTTGCTTTCATTGTTATTGAAAGACTTCATAATTGATTCTTTGGCCTTATCCATAGCTTCATAAATATATCCCATAGCTGCTTTTTTTTCACCATCCACAAGACGAAGCACTTTAACAAGAGGAGCCATGACTTTAAGAATAAAAAAACCACGTGGTTCCAAATGAAGGCATGAGGATAACTTTTGTCACTTACCTTAGCCTCCCTAGACAACTTGTTTACGTTCCATTCATTAGAAGTAAACATTCTTCGAAGATTTGCTTTCTCTTGATGAAGCCTTTGTAACGAGAGAAATGATGTCATAAATCTCGTAACTGCATGCCTCACCAATTCCCTCTTGTTTGGGAAATGTCTCAACAAACTCAAGGTATTAGAATGATTGTAGATATAACCAACAAGATTGATTCCCCTTTTGATCGTCTTCTTTATCAAAAGAAGCTTCCCAATGTCTTCAAGCATAAGATCAATGCAATGGGCTGCACATGGAGTCCAATAAAGATGTGGTGTTTTCTCCATCAACATCTTACCCGCTAAGACATAGTTGCTTCCATTATCTGTGATAACTTGAACGACATTCTTTTCTCTGATCTCCTCCACGATAGAATCAAGCAATTCAACTATTTTTCCACTTGTCTTCACAAAGTCAGAAGCATCAATGGACTTCAGAAACATAGTCCCAGCAGGAGAATTCACACAAAAGTTAATTATGCATCTTTATTTCCGGTCGGTCCATGCATCGGACATTATGGAACAACCATATTTTACCTGCTCCTCCTTATGATTTTTCATAGAATCATTAGTTTATGTCATCTCCTTTTTTTGAAGAGGAACTCTAATCTCATGGTAGCTCAGAATGCGCAAATCTGGCCCAAATGAACCAAGAGCTGCAACCATATCTTTAAACCTCTTCAACTTGATAATGTTGAATGAAAAACAAGCTTGATACCAAAAACGAGCAATATACTGATAAAATCTAACGGTTGCCTCTTTGTCACAAGCATCTCTTATGCTAGCTTGCTTCAACTTCTCTTTTTTTCTGTTGCCAATTACAATTTCAGGTTTTTTACAATATAAATCCATTGGGCCCTTTTTTGATGCATCCTTCCCCTTCGTAACACTTTGAGAACATATGGAATGGTAAAACTAGTCTTCTTCGCTTTCATCACAACCCAAATCAACGAGATTTGCTGGGTGAGTTGTGCCTTCCTTCTTTTTGGTATTTACAAATGCCCAAAACTCTTCTTTGACTTCCTTGGGATATTTTTTGCAAGGAGCCACATTGCCTTTCTTTCCCATCAAGTGTTTTTTGCCTCTAGTTATTCCTCATTTCATAACTTTTTCACAGTAATTACAAATAACCGTGTTTGTATCTCTTTCTTCAAGTGAATGACAAAATTTCCAGTCGGGGTCGCTTCTATTATTGGTATCCCTTGAATTCATTGAAGATTATAGACCCGACGTTGTCTCAACTCTCTAAATTAAGGAAAAGAAAAACAGAAAAGAAAAATGAATCAAAAACAGAAAATAGGGCAGGAGCAGAAGAAAAATAGAAAAACAGAAAAAGAAAAAAAAGCAAAAAAGAAAATGAAAAAAAATGGAAATAAAATATTAAACCAAAATCTATAATCATCACAATCTCTAAATTAAGGAAAAAGAAAATAAAATTAGAAAAAGAAAATGAAAAAAAAGCAAATAGCAGAAAAAAAAGGAAAAAACTTGAACTAAAAAAACTCACCGGAGTTTGGGTCGCTGGAGGGTGGCGGTTGTCGTGCGTGAGGGTTAGGGGTTAGGGTTTTTCATTTTTTTTTCCCTTGGTACTTTCTGTCTTCTCTCTCTTGTTTGCAAAGTGGGAATGTGATAGGGTTTTATAAAATTTGGCATGGGAGTGAGCGGGTCAGAGTTTTTTTCCCCCAAAACCCGCCATTTCTTTCCATGGCCGCCACACCGCCATGGCCTCCATGCTCATGGCGGCTGCCATAGCGCTGCTACGCCCAAACCGCCACAAACCCACCATAATATGGTGACGCAGTGAAATTCCGCCACACCATACCGCCATGGCCTCCATTTGATAACACTGGATGAGAGTGATGGGATTAATTCAGAGCTTAATGAGAGAGTTCTTTATATATGCCTAATATGGATTTCATTATGGTTTTTCATGTTGATTTTTTTAATGGCGCGTTAGCTGCCATTTTACTGTGATTCAAAGTATTTTAACTGATTCTTGAAAGGCGAGAATCAAAACAAAGAAAGAACAGTTTAAGCTTCTATTGTTCCTATTCTAGACTTATATATTGATTCTCTATTATCTGAACTTTTGAATTTTGAAACAGCCTTTAGCTGATGCGGAAGGAGAAAAATAACTTGTCATGACTGAATTATTAAAATCACGTGGTGGATTATCTTATGTAAGTTTCATGATGATTAATTGTATTGCCTTAATGCTTATGAAATTCATAATTTGATTGATGATGATTAGTCGTCGAGGAATAAGAAATTTTCTTGGCTTTATTTCATTTTCATGATTCTTATTGGGCATACTGTGGGGTCAGAATGGAAGCCATTTGGAACCAAAACTTGTATCGCTACCTCTGCCGAATAAGTGTGACTGGGAGATAGAACCTGGCGAGTTGGATTTCTTGAACGCTTATCTCATTGGGAAGGTGTGTATCCATTTTCAGAATATGACTGATAACCCTTCCGCTTGACCAATAAGGATATAAACTAGTCCCTTATTATTTACTTGAAATATAATAAGGTCTCTTTATTGTAAGCAAATCAGAACATTTCTATTTTCAATCTGTTTTACATTTATTTTAACATTTTTTTATGATTTATTATTATTTTTTCTTTTTCCCCCCTCCAAGACAAAGACTTATACTCAGGAAATATGTTACTATTGAACTGCATGTGACCCACTTGGATTTGAGGATTCCATTTTATTGGCCATTGCTGGTTTCTCTACCTTTTAACATTTGAGCATCTTCGTCATACATTAAGATGTCATATCGAATTTTCCCCCCTTCTACTTCTTAATTATTTTTTTATTTTATTTTAATTTTTGCCCAAAATCTCATTCTTGCTAGTGACTGTTGCTATGCATAGGGGTCTTTTGGTGAGATTGTAAAAGCTTGTTGTCAAGGAACACCACTAGCTGTCAAACGCACACTTCCAAGACTTTCAGATGATAGAATTGTAATGTATGCTTGTTCTCGAAATTCCTAATTTCTCATTCTTTATTTTTTGTATAGTATAGTTTTGCTTTTCTTCTTACTCGTCTTACGGTAAATTTACCTTAAATTTTTCAGGACTTCAGGCACGAGGTCAATTTGCTAGTGAAGCTTCGACATCCAAATATTGTCCAATTTATCGGAGTCGTTACTGAAAAGAAGCCCTTAATGTTAGTTACTGAGTACTTGAGAGGGGTGAGTGAATTTGTTTATATCTGTGTAATTATAATATTTGACCTCAAAATGTCATTAACCTTGGATTTTCACATTATATTTTTTCTTATAGTGTGATCTACATCAACATCGGAAGAAAAAAGGGGCATTAAATCCGACAACTGCAATTAATTTTGCACTGGATATTGCCAGGTTCTTTTTTCTTGTTCACTAAATTTTAAAATCGCATCTACGTTTAAATTTGGATGTGTAGTGGGTTTTAGATACTCTCAGCCTTTTGTGAAGGAATACCATAATGAGATCACAAAAGAGGATGATTGTGATTAATTTGTCAAATCTTGTTTGGACAGGGGCTTGGCTTATCTCCACAGTGAGCCAAATGTTGTAATACACAGAGATCTTAAACCAAGGCCAGTTGTTTTCCTATTTTAGTAACTATAATGTCAATTGGTTTCCTAATCATCACTGTATTTGTATTTCGTCTACCTGTCTTTGTGATTTTTAAATTAAATTATGTTGACTGTCTATATCTGCATTTCAGGGATAATTACAAAAGGTTTAACTGGGCAGTGTTGGTCAGCAAACATGAACCAGAGACCTACTTTCTTGGAGATTTTAAAGAAACTAGAAATGACAAAGGAGATTGTACCATCTGATCATCATTGGAACATATTCTCATTGTGACATGAAACCTTTGTACGACAATATAACAAAGGTTAAATACATTCTGTCTCAGCGGTGCTGGAACTCGTTGGATAAACTTAAAGTGTGTTGTGAATAAGCACTATTTTGGGAAGCTGTTCTTTGTGTGATACTTATTTTAATAGTTGGAAATGTTGATTGTCTAATTTTGTCGCTGCAAGTGCGTGTTGATATACTATTCATGATTGGAAATATTTTTTTACTATGAATTATATATTCCTTCACCTTTTGATTGTAATATGATGCCCACAGATGATTTAGAGTATGAAGAGGATAGGAAGAAGAGAGTGGTTGTGGCGATTTTAAGGGCGTCTTCTTTCTTCTTTTTCCGGTGGTGGTGGCATTCATGATTCTGGCTTGGAATCAATTGTAATGGTATGCAACGAAAATCTATGCACTTTTGTTTTCAGTTGTGTTGTTTAAATTTTTAGCTTTGTTTGTTTCTGTTATGGGTTTTAGTTTTTTTTCAAATGGGAACATTGTTTGTGTACTATTTGCTCATTGTGAGTAGGTTGATGAATTATGATATGGTTTTTCATTTGTATATACAAAAATCCAAATCGAAAGCAGCCCCATAAAGTTCTATATGGTAGAGCACTTGTCATCAACATTAAAAATAAAATAACTTATGTCTCTGACTTGAGGAAAGATGGTTTAAAGATCAAGTGCTCTGAGAAAGCTCGGAATTCTTTAGAAAATGTAGGATTTATCAGAATCTTGTGTTTTTTCTTGCCCTTTTTATCTTGTTGAATTGTGAAATTGATTCTTGCCAATTGATTGAAATGTTTGTAGCTTTTCCAGGATTAAGTTGTTCGAATCAACCAAACTGTTTTTCCTTTTTTGTTATTGTTATCCGAATTGTATGTGTGTCCTAGATGATTTGTTATTATTCTCGCTCACTTGTTTAATGTTTTTCTAGTATAATTGTTTGTTGATGTTGATTGACCAAAAAGACTTTTGTCTCTGTTTTCAAGATGCACGTTGCGAAACTAATGACAAAGCGTGCAATGTGTGAGACGACATTTTAAAGCTCAAGAGCTCTGAGGAAGATCAGATTTCTATGGAAAAAGTAGGATTTATCCCATTGTCCTATTCTCGTCCTTTTTGTCGTGTTGTATTCTGAAATTGATTGAAATTTTTGTCGCTTTTTAAGGTTTAAGTTGTTCAAATTTCTTTTGTACACCGAACTATGTTTGAAATAATATTGCAGTATTAACTCGTAATTTATTTGTTGAAATAATCAATATATTCAAAAAATTCATTATTTGTAATTTTGGTGTACCTGCTTTAATTTCTTTTCTTTTTTTAATTTTTTACTACTTTCTAGAAGGTATTTTTTAAGAACCGACGTAAAAAGTACACTAATTAATGGCGGTTCTAAAAAACCGATATAAAAAGTGCACCAATTATTGGCGTTTCTAAAACCGCCGTAAACTTAACATTTTACGGCGGTTATAAAACCGACGTTCAAACTCACTGAGAACCGTCGTTAAATCCTAATTTTTTACAGTAGTTTTGAAAAACCACCGTAAAAATTTACGGTGGTTGATATAACGGCGACCGCCGTTAAAAACGCAAAAAAAAAAAAATCGCCTTTAAATCCCCTTTTCTGCAGTAGTGCCTTTTATGTCGTTCCATTTGAGAGGTATAAAGTCCCCCTATTCCAAATGACCCCCAATTTCATTATGTTTATAACCGGGTATATAATTTATGTACATATTACAACGTAATACATGATATAGATTTCATTCACTTTTTCTACGCAATAAAAAAGCAGAAAGGTTCCTTCTATCTTTCCTCGCGTCAAAAGACGCATTTCCTGGTTTGCCCCTCCTCAAAAGTCCATGAGTGGCGATCCAAAAAAATTTTCTTCATTTTGGGAAGACCTGGACATTTCTCACAAAATGGAAGGACACGACCCCTCCCCAGGAGCAGTGCCCACGAAGAAAACATCACCCCCCCCCCCCCCCCCTCCCCCTCTACAAGCAACACTTAGACTTTCTCGAAAAATGGAGCAAGTTTCCTTGCTACGTAATGAGACTCAAAGAATCAGAGAGGGTATACTCTTTTGTGGGCCTCATCCAGCGACCTCTGCGAATAACCAGACTCGAATTCGGTAGGTTTAACACATTATAGATCCCCTTTGTTGTCTATCCTGCATACAAATAAATAATGATTTAATTTTTATTTATCTTTTTCTCCAGAGCTCCTTATACTCGACAGTAGGTCCTCGAGCTTGGAGGACGTAACAATAGTTCATCCAGACTCAACCCAGGACACGACCTCTGCAGCTCCCACAGTAAATACAGAAGATGAGGCGGAGCTCGCCCTTGCTTCTAGGAACAAGTCAGTGGAGGTCGCCAACTCTTACAATTAATTGCCCCTACACGTTTTCAGTGGGCAAGGGTAAAAACAAATGAACAGTCCATGGCTAAGATCAAGCTCGATCGGAATCTCCCCCTCCAAAACGTCACCATACTTAGTGAGCATCCAGCTCGGGCTCCCCAATTTTGAACAGCGGCCTCCTGTAATGTGACAACGCCGACCAATTTCAATCTTTTCTCCAGAGTCAGATGTTAACTCGAGATAAGAAATATCTAGAATCACTCAAATTAGTGGATTAGGCGAACCTATTATCCTAACATATTCAGGTAATGATCCTCTGATATTTCCCCTTACTATTTCAATTATTCACCTATTCTTCCAATAATTCACTCTTTCTTCTTTAGTTTTTTTTTTGTTTGTTTGTTTTAACAGCTCAAACCCACTGCAACCTCCATCTCCAACTACTTGCAAACTACCAGCTCTAAAGAAGAAACTTTTGATCAATTGAAGAGGGCATGCGGCGAGCTGACTGCTTAGGTCAATCATCAGACCAAGCAGCTTTCCCTAATGCAAGGAGAGTTGGACGAAGCCCGTCGTCATCTAACGGCCCAAGCATAAGAGATAAATATTTTGAAGTATCAAACTGATATAATGAAATCTGAGGTCGCCTAGCTTGAGGTGATGAGAATTGAGGTCGCCCGACTTGGGAAGCGGCAAATGGAGCTGGAAGAGCTATTGCTGGAGAAGGAGAAAGAAAAAGAGCAAGAGGTGATCGTGGAACCTAGGAAAGGGGTTCATGAAGGTCGTTGCACTTTCCTAAGGAGCGAAGTGGGCCAACAGTTCATTGTGGCTTACAGAAATAGTCTTCTCACGACTTACCACCACACGACAACCTTCCTACAGAAGGTAGAAAAAGGGGCTAAATTCTGCTTCAACACGACTGTTGAGCGAGTCAAGGTTCAGCTCCAAGTGACGGAGATTGACTTCGAGATGGATGATAAATAATTGGAAGTCGATCTACCTCCCTTTTACTTTTAGCATAGAAATGACAAACAGCCTCTAAAAGCTGCCTAGTGGACTCAGTGCACATTTCAGCTAATAATAAAGGTCGGACTTGGTGTCAAGCTCGAAATTCCCATAGACGAGTTGGTCCTCGCTTCTGCCCCTCATAATATAATTGCTATTTTGTAATATAACTTATGTAGTTTAATGAAACTCTATTCTCCTGCATCAAGCAAATTTAAGCTTGCCATGAAAAAATCTCATTTTATAAAAACTTACACCATTTACTCTTTAGCATCAGTACCATCAGGCTAATCCATAAAACCTGCAATTCTCAAAGACTGTATCCATATAAATCACAAAATTAGAGCTATATAAATATCTCAATCATAAGAACATCCTTTTAAGCATAGCCAAATACCATAAACCTGTTAAGCATGAATTTTTCCATAAGATTGAAACAACATAAGACTTGCCGACCTCATAATGACCTAAGCATCGCCTTATAACCATGTATTCTCTCATAAGGTCAGAATACCATAAGTTTTACCAATCACATAACACATTGACTTAAGCATCCACTTATAACAATAAAACCCCTTTATAGCATGTATTTGCCGACCTAGCACAATAATGCGAACAAGAAACTACTTATATCACCATATATTACATCGAGTAGAACCATAATAAACCAAAACCATATTATATCATAAATGACGAAGAAACTACTTAGTACCATGATAAAATAATGCGAAGAGGATAAAACAACTAGGTCACATCAACTCAATAAAATTAGACCATAGGCGATCAAGAAAACTACTTAGTCCCCCATGTTCAAATAATGTGAGCAGAGAAAACTACTAAGTCGCATCACCACATAATCAAATAATCACATAATAACTATATAGACACCCAACAAAAAACAACCTAAGGAATATGTTAATTAAATACATTAAAAAACAACAGAGAACATGTTAATCAAACATATTCTCATAGACACATAACAACAAAGCAAGAAATACGTTAATCAAACATATTCAAAAACACATGGCCAAACACTAGTGCAGAAACAGTTTTCTAAAATTTCCTGTTTCAGTTATTCTAGAACGCCCTGCCCAGGCGTTATGACTAGAGCCGTTCTAGAATAACTGATTTTCCAGAACAGCTTTCTCAGGCGTTCTGGAATATCCAATATTCTAGAACGGTTATTTAAGACATTCTAGGAAAATAAATTACCCGTTCTAGAAAATAGTTTCTGTCGGTTAATTTGTTCTAGAAAATAATATTCTAGAACGATTACAGAAAAGACGTTCTAGAATATACATTTTCTAGAACGCCTTTAAGAAAGGCGTTCTAGAAAATAAAATTTCTAGAACGTCTTTACGAAAGAGGCGTTCTAGAATATACATTTTCCAAAACGTCTTTTCGAAAACGACGTTCTAGAATATACATTTTCCAGAACGCCTTTCCAAAAGACGTTCTAGAAAATAAACTTTCTAGAACGTCTTTACGAAAAAGGCATTCAAGAATATACATTTTCCAGAACGCCTTTCCTAAAGATGTTCTAGAATATACATTTTCTAGAACGCCTTTGAGAAAGATGTTCTAGAATATACATTTTCCAGAACGTCTTTTCGAAAAGGCGTTCTAGAATATACATTTTCTAGAACGCCCTTGTGAAATACGTTCTGGAATATATATTTTCTAGAACGCCATTACGAAAATACGTTCTAGAATATACATTTTCCAGAACGCCTATTCCAAAAAGACGTTCTAGAATATGCATTTTCTAGAACGCCTTTTAGGAAGACGTTCTAGATTTGACAGTTTTGGAATTCCAGGTTTTTTTCCAGATCTGTTCATCCCATAATAATCACAATTAGAAAAACCTATTTAAATCACAAATTTTTAACAAAAAAATGTTATTTATGTAATCCAAAAATCATCCATTAATCACCAATATAATACACAATCACCAAAAGATGTCAATACGAATATCACAAGTCGCCAAATACACGCTCACCCAATGTTAAAATAAAAATCACCAAAAGACGAGTACCTATTCTACTATCATTCAAGTTATCCACAAATAGTTTGTTTCTTACACTCAATAATTATTGCACAACCTATATTGTGATCAAGCAATGACCTCTAATAAACACTCTGCCCAACGTCTACATACATCATTGGTTTCATCGTTCGAATAAGGTTGTTCCATGTTGAGTACCCGCAGGTCAATGGAAAACCAAAAATAAATCTATATGTAACTGAAATAATAAAGTACTACATGACTATCATCAATGGAATAAATCATCAATGGAAATAACTTTGTTATCATAATGGAAATAACCTTGTTATCATAACCTTGTCAAGCTCAATCTCAGCAGTATTAACCAAACAAAAATAACAAGCCAAGTCATATGCAACAATGTACTACACTGATATATAAAAAACAAACTACAAACAAAGTTGGGTTCTTCGCGTTAATTTTCTGCATGATGAAGATTTAAGGAGATAATACAAGATAAAAGGTATCCAAAACTATTGAAGTTGTTCCAATTATGAAAAACAATGATAATTACAAAATTACCCCAGAAGTTTCTTATAGTTACAAAAAAAAAAGAAAAAAATTAATGGAATGTAATTGTGATTCAAATGTATAAAGATGTGTAGTTAATGGAATGTTTTTTGTTTTAATAAAATTATAATTATATATACAAATCATGGTTGGAAAAGTGAATATAATTCAGCAAGTATTATGTAAAATCTTCACAAAAAAATTGTCCATTTTGACAAGAAGAAGAACAAATTGAATCAGGGGAATTTTAGCTAAAGTATCTTTTTTACTTCTTAAGAACAACCATCTGAGTCAGGTAAAGAATCTTTACCACTGATATGTTGGGAAAATTTGAGAGGATGCCATTGAACTCAACGTTATCAATATGATATGAGCTGATCCGGTCCTTTACTCGTCCCAACTATTGTTCATCTTCTGCTGGTTCCTGGGTATCATCTGCATTACAAGATAAAGAATAGAATTAGTCTGAACTTAGTTTTGAAGTCTAACTCTGTTTTCATGTGATTTATATGGTACCTTCATCACCCTATTTTTACCAAGCACCCCCTTAGTTTAAAGATTAAAAAGATTAAAAATATTTCAGGAAAAAACACGAAAACTTACCAAAAATCCTACAACCTGCCGTACATTGAATCGAACTTTTTCGCATTTAAAATAATGAAAAGCTTGTCCGCAAGAGAACAGAGCTATTGTAGGCGATAAGTTGACTCGAGTCGAATCACAAGGAAGACTAATCGGAAACTATTTCGGTGTTCGATTTTACGTACATAGAAATGAAAATAAAAACTAAACTAAAATAAACTAAACACACGATCGAATACAGTTTGAGGTTTTCTAACATCTACGAGCAATAAAACTAAAAGCTTTAAAACGATTTATAAAACGAAGGTCAAGTGCACCGGAATCGTCTCCACGATCGGGGTTGTCAATCCCGATGGTTCTAAACGACCCTAAGCACGCTTGACCAGTAAACTCAACCAAAGCTCATGTTACTCTAAACATCATGCAATTAAAAACGAGAACTTAAGCATTTAAAACCTTCAAATCACCAAGCATCTCCAACAAAGAAATGAAAGCTTACGAAATTAATAAGAAAAGTCGCGAAGTTCCAACGAGAAATTAAACTACGAATTACAAACTAATCTATCTAACATCTAAAATTCTGAAATCTAAGAAACTAAAACGAAAATACAGAAAGTAAAACAAAGACGAAGAACAAACGAGGAATTGACGACTCGAACTTGCAATCTTCGACTCTTCAACCCGAATTATGCGCGTAATTGAAAAGGTGGCATGAACCAAGGGTTCTCTACAATATCTGGACCTTCCCCCTCGTCCTAGCCCTTGAAAATGAAGAAAACCACCGGCTTTTATAGATTTTTCGAAAATAACCGCTCAAACTGCCGGAGCATCAATGGTGAGTCAGTCGACGCGAGCCAGGCTGCACGCGTCGACCAGGCAGTGCGTCGATCGACGGAGCTAGGATCGACGCAACAGAACATTTGTGTCGACGGTGCGTCTCCTGTTTTATTCTTGTTTTCGTTCTCAAAGAGTCGAATACTCTCTACTAGCCCCGTTTTCCGATACCCTCTATAGGATTTTATGTAATTTTTCTTTTTTTTTTTGGAGACGTTAAAACTCCACGTGCAAAGTTGAGAAATGTTATCAGTTGCATTTAGCAACGTAAGATTGGAGTCAATGAACTCTCGCTTTTGATGTATGTATATTATGCTCGTTTTGTACCTCATCTTTATGGGTACCTATTATTAAAAAAAAAAAGAAAAAAAGAGAAAAAGAAAAGAAAAGAAAAGAAAAAAGAAAAAAAAGAAAGAATAAGTACAAGAAGAGAAAACCTTGTACAAGTTGAGTTCTTATTTTTATTTTTTTATTTCTTAGATTATATTGTTAAAGAGGTGTTTTGATAACTGGGCTAGTCGGGTGACGACTTGGCGGTTTGAGCAGGGATAGACTTTGGCCGAGGCATGGATGGGTGACGTACATGGAGGTCAACTCGTTACTTTTAGGTGTTCGGAAGCTAGTCTAAATCTCTTATCTCAACGTTATCGTGTCGTCCTTTTAGTTGAGTTTCTAGTCGATCTAATGCATTAACTTCTTGAATCATATGGATGCATTAGTCATTAAGTCATCGGGTAATTAGCTTTTCCTTGTCTACGTCTAGATTAGATTTTGCTTGAGGACAAGCAAAAAGCTAAGTGTGGGGGAGTTGATTTGTACATATTTGTATGTGATTTTCGTGTGTTTTTGCATCGTATGTTGTGTGCTTTTATGTGTTTTAAGTTTATCTTTTTATCGTTTTTCTTCCTTTTTTATGTTTTTCGTTTCTTATGGTGTTTAATGTGTTTTTACTTTATTTTGTATGAAATAATCTAACTTTGTTTAATGTTAATATCTCAGCTCAAAACGAGGAAAACGGGACGAGCGACGAGCCGAAGCCATGCAGGTGCGTCGACTGACGCACCGTCGACGCACTGTCGATGCAACGCCCGCGTCGACTGACGCACCGTCGACGCAAAGGTTCTGAAGCGTCGATCGTAAGCCCGTCAGTCAACGCACCATCGACGCAAAGGTTCTGAAGCGTCGATCCTAGGCCC
>BMAC01000386.1:681150-698191 GCA_014905375.1 Phtheirospermum japonicum | reverse complement strand
ATGAGCGACGAGCCGAAGCCATGCAGGTGCGTCGACTGACGCACCGTCGATGCACTGTCGACGCTACGCCCGCGTCGACTGATGCACTGTCGACGCCACCGTCGACGCAAATGTTCAGTTGCGTCGATCATGGCTCGCGTCGATCGACGCACTGCCTGTCGATGCGTGCAGCCTGGCTCGCGTCGACTGACAAGACACTTCATAGATTATTTACACTTCATTCCCCACAATTACACTATTGTTCGAACGGAAGTCTAAATATCCTAACCAAAGTATCTAACCACGTCACTTCGTCAAGGTTCCAATAAATAACAATACACATAACTCAAATCAACCACAAGCAAGCATACAAAAATTTACTAACCAAACCAAGGACAAACCCCTCCACACTTAAACCATACAATGTCCACATTGTATAAAATAACATAATAAGCAAGGTATGGTAAAAGAAAGAGAAAGAGAGATACGTCCCTGAAATCGTGCTTGCGATAATGAGTCGAGCATCCAAACCCATCTAACGGGCTTTAAAGTCGAGGGGAACCTGAAATGAAAAGAAACAAAAACATACAAAAGCAAATAAAGTTAAAAGACTTGGGTTGCCTCCCAAGAAGCGCTTAATTTAACGTCTCTAGCTTGACGACGTTCACGTTCGATGTCATCCCGGGTCTAAAAACAAATGACGATCGTGCCACGCCTTGGTATTCTCTAAGAGAAAGAATTGGCGATGATAATCACCAAGGCGGGCACAAAGAGCATGTCCCGAGATGCAAACGGGCTCCTTATCAACTTTCTCTTCAAACACCTCCTTCTCATGTTCGTACAAAGCGTCAGGCGGCACGACATGAGGTTTAATAAATTCACTCGAAGGCAACTCTCCCACACAGTCTTGTATAACATCCTCAAAAAGCACGGGAGAGACAATGCCGACTTCCACCTCCTTCTTCTCACCCACAAATTTCACATCTTCGCGTACCTCGTTCAAAATATCATCAAATCTTGAATTGCCATCAACAAAGGTGGAATTTTTCGTATCAAAGACGGGCAACTCCTCATGACAATGTTGGTCTATCTCGTACACCTTATTGTCAAATTGCTCTAATTGAATATCAAGGCGTTCTATGCGTTCATCCATACGTTCTATGCGTTCATCCATACGTCGAGTCGCTTCCACAATCTCGGCTAAAAGATCTTGAGAAATAGTGACGGAATGATCGGCGCTCGAAATATACGCATTGGATGTGGGTGGAGTGTAAACATCGTAGCTCGAAGAATGTAAATCTTGAAACGTAGGAGCATACGAGTTCGCGTTCGGATAAGGCGGGGCAAAATGAGCATAAGAATCGTCAAAACCCAGATCATAATACCCACGAGACAGTGCATAAGAATCCATGCTCGGATTACAGCAATATGAAGGACATGGGCCGGGATAGTCAAAAGCATGGGCCCATTCTTGACCGCTCGGAGCATACAGGTTATAATACGATGGAGGAACTTGACAATCGAGAGTTGGAGCATAAGGGTCATCATATGGAGAACTAACTCGATAATTCGCCATCTTCAATCAAATTAATCTCGAGTCTTCAAAAATGTGGCTACAAAGCACAACACTCAAAAACTGAGATTAAATGTACGAAAAAGTATAAAAGTAAACAAAATAAAATTCAACAACAAATACTAACACAAACACACAAATAAAAGCAAACACCAAAAATTGTAGCCTTTAGACTTTCATGGAAACGACGCCAAATTTTGAATCGAACTTTTTTGCATTTAAAATAATGAAAAGCTCGTCCGCAAGAGAACGGAGTTATTGTAGGCGATAAGTTGACTCGAGTCGAATCACAAGGAAGACTAATCGGAAACTATTTCGGTGTTTGATTCTACGTACATAGAATCGAAAATAAAAACTAAACTAAAATAAACTAAACACACGATCGAATACAGTTTGAGGTTTTCTAACATCTACGAGCAATAAAATTAAAAGCTTAAAAACGATTAATAAAAACGAAGGTCAAGTGCACCGGAATCGTCTCCACGATCGGGGTTGTCAATCCCGATGGTTCTAAACGACCCTAAGCACGCTTGACCAATAAACTCAACCAAAGCTCATGTTACTCTAAACATCATGCAATTAAAAACGAGAACTTAAGCATTTAAAACCTGCAAATCACCAAGCATCTCCAACAAAGAAATGAAAGCTTACAAAATTAACGAGAAAAGTCGCGAAGTTCAAATGAGAAATTAAACTACGAATTACAAACTAATCTATCTAACATCTAAAGTCTATAATCTAAGAAACTAAAACGAAAATACAGAAAGTAAAACAAAGACGAAGAATAAACGAGGAATTGACGACTCGAACTTGCAATCTTTGACTCTTCAACCCGAATTATGCGCGTAATTGAAATGGTGGCATGAACCGAGGGTTCTCTACAATATCTGGACCTTTCCCCCTCATCCCAGCCCTTGAAAATGAAGAAAACCACCGGCTTTTATAGATTTTTCAAAAATAACCGCTCAAACTGCCGGAGCGTCGACGGTGCATCGACGGTGCGTCAGTCGACGCGAGCCAGGCTGCACGCGTCGACAGACAGTGCGTCGATCGACGCGAGCCAGGATCGACGCAACAGAACATTTGCGTTGACGGTGCATCGATAGTGCATCAATCGACGCAGGCGTAGCGTCGACAGTGCATTGACGGTGCGTCAGTCAACGCACCTGCATGGATTCGGCTCGTCGCTCGTCCCGTTTTCCTCATTTTGAGCTGAGATATTAACATTAAACAAAGTTATATTATTTCATACAAAAAAAAGTAAAAACACATTAAACACCATAAGAAATGAAAAACATAAAAAAGGAAGAAAAACAATAAAAAAAATAAACTTAAAACACATAAAATCACACAACATACAATGCAAAAACACACGAAAATCACATACAAATATGTACAAATCATACATGTTTCAATTCATCCCAAGATAGGCCCACAAACTATAAAAGACAATAATTGCTTAATTATATAATCTGCAAATTGCAAACTGACTACTCAGGCAATGGAGTGAGGACCGACCAAATTGTGATCATAAACGTACGCCAAATGTGCTTTACCAATATAGTGGCATGTATAATAATTATTTCACCAGCATCAAACAATAATAAACCTCTTGTGCATGTTCGCACCAAACTTCTAATTCATCCAACCCTGATTTCATATATTCAGCATTGCTAAATGTGCATCACTCTCCACGGGCAAAGAGGCTTACAAAACAGGAAACATACGGTTACAAGCCATAGTAAATCTGGTAACATATACCAAACAGCACTAACAAAACAAAGGGTATATATGAACTATAATATAAACTGCTGCAATCAGAGACTTATTCCACAATCAATTCTCAAATGTGGGCGCACAATATAAACAATTATGGTTTCATTAAGCATCCGTAAGTTCGCACTTTTCACTAGGGCCCAAGAGTTCTCAATCCATCCTTGCACTTTGTGCTTTCTACATTAAACGTGTTAATATTGACAGGTACATCTATTGCGGAAACAAAATCGTGATCTAATTTCATTCATAAAATCAGCTAACATCCCACTTCAAGATATTTATTGCTAGTGTTTTAACTTTAGTCTCTTTCTTTCTCCCTAGTGTATACACAGTTATGATAAATCCCCTAATTACACAAGCCACTACACAGGCATAGCTAACAAGCCTACATACTAGACGACCATTTGGCACGACATACTAACAATCAAAGAAATTGGAAAATTAGAAAGAAAATAAAAAAAAAACAAATAAATAAACAAACATGTGTCCACGGTGTACCTCGTGAGTACCTAATCAAAACCTGCCAATTAAGTTAAAATGCATGCAAGTTTAAATCTAAAGATCAATAAAAATTCCTAAAACAGGGGTGATCAATCGAGAATTACTAGTAACGAATAGCTTTACACTACTTGCAATGCGTTGTGGTTGGACTGAAACACACTTTACACTGGTGCTGCAATTTCCGGCCAGGAGATGAACCCATCCTGATAGCCGGGTCCTCAGCCATGGTGGGCTCCGTGGCCAGAACCGAGCCATAGCTTATGTAGCCAGAAGCTGCCTCAAGCTCACCCCTCTCGGACTCCTCCGCCGCCAGCTTCATGAGCTGCCTGATCTCCTCCCCCCGTGCAGCCCCGCACTGCCATTCAGTTTACGTAAATTATGCTTTTTGATCCCATTCCGAAATCGAGAGCTTCCTGAACATTGTGCTGATATTAAAACTGAGCTTCCTGAAGAGGTAAAACTCTAAACTCTAAACTATTAAGATCTGATAGTTAACCTGACTTTCTGTGACAAAGCACTTAATCCAAAATCAGAAACTTTTAAGTTCCCAGCAGCATTTTAACTTTGCATCCCCGATGTCATTTCTATCCATCGACTAGAATAGTGGTATCTTGTTGATGTGTACATTTCTGCTTACAGATTACATGTTCACAGGTCGAGTTAGTTATTACATTTCTGTAATACAAAGTCATAAAGAAGAGAGTAGAGAAACGTGGTAAACTAAAAAAACCTCATCTGAACTCAAGCCTCACCAACTCAATGAGCAGCCTGTAGGAAATGTTATGCCAGCTTGTAAATTAAGCATAAGTCTGAAGCTACTTAACGGTGGACTTCTGCTACCTTATCCATCTATAAAATAAACAATGCTTTCGTGGAAATTTAATTGAAAAAGTATACAGAGTTAAAATTGCTAAATATATAGTACAAGATTGAATGAAAAATAAAATAACACAAAATTTGCACGCACACACACAGTCAAATTAATTTTAAAATGAACAAACATCTCCGAAGGCTTGAAACACAAAAAAAAAAATTAAAAAAATATCAAATCATTCTCAAAATGCAAACTTACATATATACATGCAGTCCGCACAATTAATATATCCAATAAAATAGATAAAAATAAAGAAATCAATACCTGGAAGAGAAGATTGAGGATGATTGCATTTAGAGAAAGAGATGTTCTGCATCCCTCGCCAACGCCTCAAATTCGTCTATCACTGCCTCAAGATCTAACTTTCCCTCCATTTTCTCCAACATATTAACAAATTAATCAAGCGGTATGCAAATTTAAACACAATTACTCTAAGCCCATCATAATAGCTTAGAAAAGAGCACAGGTGGAAATTGAAGAAATTTTAAAGAAAGTTGGGATTGAAGCAAAATGATAATAAATATATTATCAGCACAATCATTATGGAGGGTAAGTTAGTTCATTGAAGAGTTGAATTGATGAAAGAAAAAGAAAATATAAAAGGCAGGATCCTAAAATAAATCTTTGGTGAGAGTAAATGCTATAGTATGATTGGTGAATAAAAATAGAATGAGGAATTTCACAAAATCAGCATTCTATTACTCAATAAAGAAAATTTGGGTTCAGTAATTTAAAAGGGGAGGTTCAAGATAGGCTGTTGAAATCAATTTGTTAATATGTTGGAGAAACATGAGAATCACGCATAGGGTAAATTTGTTCTACTTATCATTAATGCATGAAAATGACGCACATTTCATACCAAAATCCTAGAAGAAAATTTAAATCCCAGGAAAAAATTTAAACAAATTCAGATTTATCATGTACCTTTGCAAATATATATATATATATATATATATATATATATATATATATATATATATATATATATATAAACACGAAAATCACGCATGATCCAAGAAAAGTTAACAAGAAAAAGTACTTACAAAAGGAGATACACAACAAAAGGGCTCTCAAGATTCCAAAAAAAGTAATTAAAAAAAGTCAAAAAAGAGATGCAAGTAACCCATAAAATTTTGAAAGGTAAAAAAGGGGAAAATATACCTCAAACAAAAAGACTCTTAGCGAATTCATGAATCTGCGAAGAAGAGGGGATGAGTTTGTTAAGATATATTCTGAATTATGTAAACAAGAAAATTGAAAAAGAGATGCTAAGAACCTCAAGCCTGCCATATCAACAACTCAAAAAACCTTCAGAGGCATGAGGAAGGACACGAACATCCGTGAATCATGCCACCAAAAAGATCTGGACCTAACGATCAAGATCCGCCTTCAAAAGAAATCTCCATCAAGAATAGACAGGGGAGGGGGAGAGATCGACGAATCGAGGTTGCACCCGATTATGAGCAGGCAGAGGCAGTGGGTTGGATCTGGTGGGAGAGAGAGGACACCGCTTTTTTTCTTAGTGAGAGGTGAGCAGTACTTCTGGGGTAGGGTTTTGCCCAATGCATTTCCAGAAGAAAAAAAAAAAGAAGAGGGGAAACGAGAGCAGCGGCGAGGGCTGTGGGGTGTACAAGAAACCCTATATGATAAAAGAAAGCTCAGTGGGACTAAAAACACCAAAGAATAATAAAAAAAATTAAAGATAGTTAAAGAAGATGTAACACAACAACAAATAATAAAAAAAAACTAAGAAAAAAAAAAGGAAGCTGCCACTTGTCAGCCAAAGAACAAGTGACCCAAACTCATTATTTTCTTATATAATAATAATATATAAATATAATATATAGGAGGTAGATAGGAGGTAAGATTACCAACAAATATTAAAACATTTTAAAATCTAAAACTATTTTAAATATTAAAAAATATTATTTAAAATTAAATCAAAAAAATTTGCGTAAACATATTATAAAATTTTGAATTATTTGAAGTATGTGAAAATAATAAGTATTAAATATGAAAAAATATTTATTAAGAATATATTTTTTAATATGTAAATTATTATATTAAAACACATAATTAAAGAAATCTAGAAAATATTTTAATTATAGAAGAAACTGATTTACATATGAAAGAGAATGTTTTAAGATAAGTTTAGAAAATTATTTTATAATACTAAAATTATTATAAATATTAAAAAATATTTTAAAATATAAAAAAAATCAGATTTTTTATAGGTATTCTTTCAGTTTGTTTTGATTTTATAAATATTTAAAAAAATATATTTTCAAGTTTTATTTTAATTTATAATTTAATAATACTTTTTTGGCATATTTAAAAAAAATCTTATATTTTATAATATATTTTTCATCTTTGTAAATATTATATTTCAAGTAACGTTAGATTCTTAAAATAAATTTCTAATTCTAAATAAAAAACTTTTTTTTTGTGCCACATCAGAATTGAATTTGTCAAAATTGGTCAAAGTCAACATTTTTTGGCCGGAAATTGAAAGGCGTTATGAACAGAATTAAATTTTCGTTACATTTTAGAAAAAAATTTTTAAATTTTTTTATCAATATACCAGAACGCCTTTTTTAATGGCGTTCTGGTATATCAATATACCAGAATGCCCTTGAAAAGGCGTTCTGGTATATCGAATATACCAAAACGTCTTTAAAATTAAAATGGCGTTCTGGTATATTCGATATACAAGAATGTCGTTAATAAAGGTATTCTGGTATATTCGATATACCAGAAAGCCCTTAAAAAGGCGTTCTGGTATATCGAATATACCAGAACGCCCTTAAAAAGGCGTTCTGGTATATTGATATACCAGAACGCCTTTTTTAAAGACATAAACTTAGCGATAAACCCATTCATATATAAAACCATTGCCGACCCAATAGAAGGGTCAGCCCATAACCATAACCATATCCATAAACCATCGCCGACCTATTGAAAGCGTCATCCCATAACCATAAAAACACTATCCATAAACTATCGCCGACCTAATAAAGCGTCAGCCCATAACCATAAAAACCATATCCATAAAGCATCGCCGACCTAATGAAAGTGTCAGCACATAACCATAAACCATCATAATACCTCAAGAATCACCCTTTATTCATCGCTGATCTAAATAGGCATCAGCCCATAGTTTGTAAAAAAGTGCATAATAAAAACATAAACCCATCGTTGAACTAAACAAGCGTCGACCCATAGAAATAATAATAAAAAGTATGTCCGCCAATCTTTGCCTGAGGAGATAGACCTAGTATTTCTTCAGGTGGCAAATATTCTAACTTCTTGGTACAATCTTTCCCTCTTCATCTTCCAGCACATATGCCCCTCCTTTTCATACTTTTATAACTTTGAATGGACCTATACAATTAGGATCCAACTTCTTCGTGTTATAGATTGCATCGGCTCACTTCCAAACCAGGTCACCGACCTGAAAATACCTTCTTTCCACTCATTTATTATATGCTGTCTGAATCCTTTATTTATACCTTTCCACACGCACCGATACTTTATCTCGTATTTCCTCAATTGTCTCCAAGGCTCCTTTAGCCCACCGCTCATTTTCCTCTTCATTGAATGTTTTTAGTCGATGAGACACTCCAACTATTTCTGCCGGAATTACAGCTTCTATACCATAAACCTAGCTGAAGGGTGATTCACCCATGGTTGTTCGTGAGGTAGTCCGATAAGCCCATAAAACAAAACATAATTCTTCAAGCAAAAGTCTCCCTTCCTTTTCTAATCGCAACTTAATTCCCTGCACAATAAATCTGTTAGTAACCTCGACTTGTCAATTAGCTTGGGGATGTGCTACTGAAGCAAATCGCTGCTTCATCCCCATTGCTTTAAACCAATCCTGCATCATGTGCCCATTTAATTGTGTACTATTGTCCGAGACTTACACTCATTGAATGCCATACCTTCAAAAAATATTGTTAAAGATAAAATCAATTATGTTCTAATCGCCAATATTTGTCACAGCCTCGACCTCCACCCACTTCGTAAAGTAATCTACTGCAACCACCTAATGAAGCTTCTTGTAAGGCGTCCTCGGAAATGGCCCCACAATATCGATACCCCACTATGTAAACGGGCATGGAGAGCTCATCACCATTATATCTTCTGCAGGCACTTGAATAATTGGTGCATGCATCTGACACTTCGTGCAAGTCATAACGAGCTCACCTTCATTACTTTCTAGAGAAAGCCAGCTCGTAAGGCCATCCCACCAACGCCCTCCTCTTTGCATGATCTCCACAATATCCCTCATGTATTTATCGCAACACCTCCATCCCTTCTTCTTGCGATATGCACTTCAAGTATGGGCCGAAGTGTGACCTCTTATTAAACACCCATTCATCAAACAAAATCATGACGCCATCCTAGCCTCCTTAGTGGATAACTTTATATTTTTTACAACCACCTTATAGGGAATATCTTGAATCATCATGGACCAGTCTTATCATTCATCTATCTCCATAACCTCGTTTCCTTTTTCCAAACTACTGTGAGCTAACTCCATCAAAGTACCATCATTCTGCTACAAGTACCATTTTTGCGAGTTGATCTGCCCGAGTATTTTTATCTCACGATAGATGTTCCAATCTGAACTCCTCGAATTGGGCAACTCCCTCATTAAGCTTCCCCAATTATTCATGTATGCGTCCTTCTCTTGATTCGAAAGACCCATCATATTGGCAAGCTACCAAATGTGAATCAACGTATGCATTTACCCGCCTTGCTCTTAGGTTGCTTGCCATTTTAATACCTTGCAATAATGCTTTGTACTCGGCTTCATTATTGGAGGCCTTAAACCCTATCCTGATTACAAAATCAAGATTCTCCCCTTCTGGACTAGTTAGAACAACTCTTAACTCCGCTCCCGATGTGATTGTCTATCCATCCGTGTGTAGCAACCATGACTTTTGTGCAGCCCTACTTCCCTCCAAGCACACCATCTCTTGTAGAATTTGCCAATACTTGAGCCTTAATCGCTTTTCTTAGCTCATACACCACATCTTACTCGCATAGCTCAACTACTCACTTCACCAATCGCCTTGAGACATTTGGATTGATCAACATCTGTTTAAGAGCTAGATTAGTGCGTACCTTATCCTTGTGACCCAATAAATGAGGTCAAAGCTTCATTGTCGTGTAGATTAATGCAAATCCACCCTTCTCAAGCTCTGAATTATTCAACTCAGCTCCCCTTAACATCCTGGTGATATAGTAGATGGGGTTTGAACACCCGCTTCTTCCTTAAGTATTGAACTTACCGCGACCTCTCCAACAGATATATAAAGGATTAGATCTTCGCTTGTTATAGGTTTAGTTAGCAATGGGATTTCAGCCAGGTACTCATTGAGCTTATCAAAATCCTCTACTGTCTCCTTAGTACATTCTAACTTGTACCCTTTCCTCAAAGTTCTGAGAAATGGAAAGCCCTTCTTTGCTGAAATGGATATAAAATGGCTAAGTCCTGCAATGTGACCAATTAATACATGTACGTATCTCACCATTCGAGGATGGGGCATCTCCATGATAGCTCGCACCTTCTATGGGTTCACCTCGATACCTCTTTCTATTACCATATACCCCAAATTGACCGATCGAGCCCCAAAAGCACATTTCTTTCGGTTCAGTCACACGCCATAATACATTATTATAGAAAAATCCTTCCTCATGTCCTCCATGTGCGATTCTACCTTCTTGATCTTCACCAGCATGTCATCCACATATACTGCCATTGTTGACCCTAACAAGTCCTTGAACATCTTGTATACCAACCTTTGATAGGTCGCCCTTGCATTTTTTAACCCAAACGGATGGAAACAGAACAATATGCACTCGTCAAGGTGACAAAGGTCACCTTAGGTTAGTCCTCCTTCGCCAAGGGGATTTGATGATACCCCTGTGATGCATCCATCATGCTCAACAACTCGCACCCCAAAGTTGAGTGGACCAGTTGGTTGATGCGTGGTAATGGGTAATGATCTTTTGGGTACCATCATGACATCTGGGAATTGGATCACCCGAATATGGCCAGCCTTCAACAACTTTTGTACCTCCTCTTCAATCATTTTATCCAACTCGACCCCAAAATGCCTCCTTTTATGTCGTAAAGGTCGTGACTCTGGATCAGCGTTCAAGTGGTGTTTCACGACCTCAGGAGATACTCCTGGTAGCTCCCCATCTCCAAAAGCGAAGATGTCACGAAATTCCCTTAATAGAGAAATCAGCTATACTTTCATATTCTCCGTCATCTGCATTCCTATTTTGGTAGTATACTCTAGCCTAACTTCTTCCAATGTAATTTCCATAAGATCCTCATGAGGTCTAGCAGAGTTCTCCTCCTCCCTCATCTTTTTGGCACTAAATACTTCTTCTTGCACACCGCCACTTCTCTTTCTCTTCCCCTCACTCGTACCTTTTCTCACGGTCATCTGATAACATGATCCGGTGACCTGTTTCTCCGATACTACTTCACCCACCTTATCTTCTGCTGGATATTTTACTCTCATGTGATAGTTAGAAGTGACCGCCTCGATTTCGTTGAAGGCAGGTTGCCCTAGTATAATTTTATAGATTGAAGTGGCATTGATGATTAAAAACATCAGCTTCTTCTCCCCCCGTAGCTCGCCTTTCCCCCATGCCACTAGAAGTACTACCTCTCCTTCAGTGATAACCTATGCGCCATTAAAAGCGTAGACAGGTGTTTTGACAGGTCGTACCGTTACCTTCAAATTCATTTGATCCAAGCATGTCTTGTATTGACTAAGCTTCCATTGTCCACAAATACTCTCCCAACTTCATACCCTGCCACCTCGGCTACAATCACGAGTGCATCATTGTGCTCCACTTACAAACCTCGAGGTTCCTCTATGTCGAAAGAAATCACTGGTCCTGATGGTGGAGGTCGCCTGTTTATTGCAGTGACCTCATATGGTCCTTGACGAGCTGCTTTCATATATCATTTTCACGCATTGTTTGTGTCTCCGTCCGTTGATCCGCTGGATATTATGTTTATTCTTCTCCTATTATTTCTGATAGCTGCCCCTCGTTTGGCCTGTTTTTGCCCCTCCTATCATGGTTATCCCTCCACCTGTGCTTGCAAAGGTCCTCCTGGAGGAGGCGGGGGCAATGGTTGTCTTTGTTCTTGAGTTTCATTGTCTTTGTACACCACCTCTTTCAAATGTACAACTTTAATTAGTCTCTCAATCTCCTCCCTTAAGTTCCTGCATCACTCAGTTGAATGCCCATAATTGTTGCGAAACCTGCAAAAGAACTGAGATTTTGGTATAGTAGGAATTGGCGTGTAACCCTCTAGCCACCTGATAACATCCAGTGTTTGACTCTCCTTAATTATGAACACCCTTTCTTGTGGCATCACCATTGGCATGAAGTATGTGTCTTCCCTCCATACTCTTCTTCCACTTCTTTCCGCCCCTCTAACATCTGCTCAAGTAGTTAAGAGTGCCCGAGCAACTTGCCTTTGTATCTCTCCTAGGCTCCGAACCCTTTGGCACTACGCTCTCCGACTCTGTGACCTCCTGTCCGAAGTGCAATCTATGCTCCTCTTTAACCTCCTCCGCATGTATGTACTTCACGGATCAATTCAAAACCTCCTAAAATGTATGTGTAGATCCCTTATCCAACGATTTTTGCAGACCTTCCTTCCTTAATCCTTGGTGTAAATCTCCCTCCTTCATCTCGTCCATGGTTGTGGGCACTTCCAAAGTAACCTTAGTAACCTGGAAACATAACTCTTCAAAGTTTCTCTAGGTCGCAGCACCATTGAAAAAAGAGATTGCGCATTCTTCGTGTGTAACTTGGCACTAGAGAAATGCTTCAAAAAGGCCGAATTAATGACCTGGAAACTGGTGATCATCCTTGGCGCTAGTTGATGGAACTAATCCTGTGCTAACCCTCTCAAAGTAGATAATAATACCTTACATGCTATAGCGTCAGTATAATGCCTTATCACCGCATCGTTCTCAAGTTTGCACGTGATGTGTGGGGTCCGATATCCCCTCATAATAGAAATCCAACCCCTTATATCCACGAGCTAAAGTCGCTCTCAATATTCCTTCTGAGAATGGATGGCCCCTTGAATCCTCACCTCCTGCTACCGCGACCTACCTCTGTAATGCCCGTACTGCCTCTTGCATATCTTTTATCGAACGGGATGTAGATAATATTTCATCTTCCTTTATCTCTGCGTGACGTTGAAAGGTTCTTCCTCGCGACCTGTTACTTAAGAATTGTGCATTCTCCTCGTCTTCTTCCTTGTAGAATCACGATGGGTATTCTATCGGATACTGCCTCCTTTATATAACCTCGGTCAACTTGGGATCCGGCATCCAAGATTCATTTCTCTACTATTCTTTTGACCTAGAGTCAATGGTTATGTCCTGTATTCCTCATATTTTTCCCTAGCCTCGTCCTCCTTGCTATCGTCTTCGCTCGCTAATATCTTCTCCAACTTGCTCGGAGATACTGATCCCAGCAATATCTCAAGGAGTCCTTTATCAACGCGACAAGTTCTTCCTTTTGGTAACTCCTTCCAATCATTAGTCTTAATATGAATAGCCCTTTGTTTAATTATTTTTGGCATCTTTTTCCTATTTTCTTCCCTTGATATTTTCACCTTTTCTTTTCGTGGTGACGGTGGTTTTGTTTTTGTGATCGTCGTATCTGTTGGTTCTCCTTGTGGTGGTGTTTGTTTGTCCTCGACCTGTTTCCCTTTATCTACTTCTTTTGTCTTGCACACCTCAACATCAAAATCCAAAGTTTGAGGTATGATGGTTCATCCCTTCATGTTTTGTGTGTTGAAATTCTCACGTCTTTTGCGCAAGAACTAAATGTCCCTCTTTCCCACAAACGACACAACTTGATGCCACGAAAAAGATTGGTTCATCAATAAAAGAGAGTGATGACCTGAAATTCGTGCTTGCCGACCTGATAGAACTCCAAAAGACTCCTGGCGACCGGATCAACCTACAAAATAAAACCCAAGCCGGATAGCCCTGGCGTAAGCCCTCCAATACTTAAGTCAGTTCCTTTTTATAATTAATATGTGAGAGCTCAAAATGTAGGATAATAAAATCAACTTCGAGAAAAATGTGAAGCCCGTGTTCTCTTTATATAGACGAGAGACGTGTTACCAATCTTGGGTTTCCGTCACATATTAAAACCATAATTCCGTAAATAACCACCGACTTAAAATATGATTTCTCCTATATACTAAGTTACCATAAATATTAGAGCTCTCATTAAATTAACGTAAACCTTGGACCAATAATCATGTCAATGGATTTTGTCCACACGGACCTCATACCATAGTCCATACCAGGCCACCATGGCCCAAGATCTTGTGAACTAAAAACCCATCTCTCAGTATCGAGCTGTTACAATACCATTTACCTGATAAAAGCTCGTCACCCTCATATAAGAGCTCCCCACTCCTATAAGAGAGTTCGCCCCTCTCAAAATAGCTCGTCCCCCTATAGAAAATATTTCCACTTTTAAAGAGAAGATCGCCTCATGAATCCCCATCAACCTGCATATTTACCGACCTATAATATTTGATGTCGTATCAATTAGTTTATTATGTTATTTTCTAATTATAAAAAAAATGAGATTTTATTTTATGTTATTGAATAAATTGCGAGGGCCTTTTTAGTGGTTACAGGTTATATGCAATCTAATGCCGCCCGTCGATCGAAGCCGTTAGACTCCCTTTCTTATCGGCATCTGTAAGTAATCTTATTTTACAATTTTTTCTCATTCTTCTTGATTTCTTTTATAGTTTGTTTTTCAAATATTGCATATTTTGTTCAATTGTTTTTCGATCCAATCCACGTGTAGGAATAACCTTTAAAAGGTTTTTGTTTTTTTTTTTTAGATTCATAATCATTAGATGCAAATTGTTAATTTTGAGTTTCGTTATACTAGTTTATATTTTATTTGATGTAATTATAACTCTACTGCATTACAATACTCTGGAAAAAAAATAATTATTTTTTTGGTCATCAAAGTTATTTTAAACTCAGTCAATTATAATCCTACTACAATTATTTTCGGAGTCGTAAACTGTAATTAGAGAACTATAATTGATTGTTTTTTTTCAATCACTACCATTTTTTATTTCATTGTTTTTTTTCCAGCAAGATCTGTTATATTCATTATTATGTTGAGATAATCATACTACAATTATTTTTTGATATCTTTTTTTCCCTTGTTAGTTGAATACCAGGGCAGTTTATTAGGTGCACCCTATAAAAGTTTATTATCATTCATCTAAACGTGATGATATATGATAGTTATACGTGATGATATGTGACAATAATTTAGAGTTTATGATTTACTTTTCTATTTTAGGGTTTAATTTTACATTTTAGGGTTTAGTTTTCCATTTTTAGGGTTTAGTTTTTCATTTTAAGGTTTATTTTTTTATTTTTTAATTAATATTCCATTTTAGGGTCCCACAAAAATTTATCATTCTACCAGTTATATGTGATGATATGTGTTAGTTATATGTGATGATATGTGTCAGTTATATGGGATGATATATGATTGAAATTTAGGATTTAGAGTTTAATATTTCAGTTTGGGATTTAGTTTTTCATTTCAGGGATTAATTTTTCATTTTTAGGGTTTAATTTTTTTTTAGGTTTATTTTTTTAATTTTAGGATTTTAGATTTTAGATTTAGATGAATTATATGTGATGATATGTATCAGTTATATGTGATCATATGTACCAGTTATATGTGATGTTATATGTCAGTTATATGTGATCATATGTACCAATTATATGTGATGTTATATGTCAGTTATTTGCGATGATAAATTAAATTAAAGAGTGCACCTTGCAAGGTGCACCTGGGTCCATGGTATAGTCTCTCTCTCTCGACTACCAGAGGCTTTCAACTTGAAAAATAAGATTCGAATCATTTTCCTTTATTTTAGTATTTTAATTAATATTGGATTCTCAAATTTAGTGTTTCATTTTATCACAGTATTTTTATTCATTTATTCTAGATTTATCTTAAAGCATATCAGAAAATTTAGTCAACATCGCAGTGTTTTTATTAACAAAGCCAAATTTATCTTAAACCAGATCGAATATTTAATTTACAACTTTTTTGACTTTGTTTGTGATAGATCTATTTTTGGCAAAGACTTGTGTTAGGCCAGATTGATGGGTCTCTCCTATCAGGCCAACCCATGACCTGAATCCATACCCTACCCGATGGTATAATTATAATTTCCCTGGCAGGTATAATTTTGTCGGTTCCTAATATTTTTTCTTTCACTTTCTCATTCTTAATCTCTCTTCGAATCGCCCCATTCATGCGCATCACTCGGAAGCACCAAATTCTTCGAGATTGTCTAATTAATTATCGTAGCGCACCGTTGATTGTCGCCGATCTCCAGTGATTCTCTACATCTACGGTTGATATCTCTCAATGGTAATTTACTTTATTCTATTTTCTAGTGTTTTATGTATTGGGATTTGATTGCTTAAAATTCTAAAAAAGAATGCAACTATATATATCATCAATTTATACAATCTGAAAGTATGGATTTGCAGAGCACACATTATCTTATTAGGGATCATGTATGTAGATGTTAGATCTGTAGCAATTAATAGATATTTTATTGGTACACAAAGTTCTTTTTACTATATCTGGAGGTGCATTCAGTTTATTCTATTCATTTCTTCAAATCAATATGGCCATATCTTTGTTACAATGTATTCACTTGATTCACGGTTTAAAATATCTGGATTCCATTGATTGTGTAAATTAAGTGTGTAGAAATTATTGATTGAAAGTTTTGTTATGATAAAGAAAAACTTTATTATATAAAATGAGATAAATAATTTTTGAATATCAATAAAATGAGATATCAAACCCATCATGTTTTTTTAGTTTATTTAGTTTCTCGTGAAATCAAAATACTTAGGGTCTTGATTTGCTATATATATATATATATATATATATATATATATATATATATATATATATATATATATATATATATATATATATATATATATATGGATTGGGTTTCAAATGAGGATCCTTGGGATTGTCCCACCGTACTGAACAGAACATTTTATCCATGTTTTACTATGATACTATTGTATATTGAGAAATTATTTATGAACAGTATCTCCACTGAGTCGTTGTGTACTCATCCCTTTCATCAAATAACATTTTTTTCAAGTTAAGTGAAGTCGAGCATAAGTTTCAATGATCTCCTCATATTTAGTTTCATTGAATTGATACTCATATTAGTTGTTTACACAATA
>BMAC01000386.1:632249-681125 GCA_014905375.1 Phtheirospermum japonicum | reverse complement strand
CGTAGACCCCTGGACTTATTTACGGCCACTGACTAATAATTGGTTCTGTGCTATCGTGGCGACTCTATGTATACATAGTCAAATGCCCGAAGGCCATAATAATATAATTGTCATGTAATCACCATAAACTATAACACATTGAGCAATTAATATGAACTTGAATTCAAAAAGATTTTGAGTTAAATATCCCCACCTTTAAACTGACGTTTGTGATCTTGAAATATGCGGATGGTCGTGTTTGGCAAATCATAAACCTCAAAAACAATGCTCCTACATGAAGACTAATTTAACTTAATTATGAAATATGACTTATAAAACTTAAAATAGGAATAATTGCAATAATTATCGATCAAACCTTGAAATCAAGTCAATGGGCTGTTTTTGTATAACTCATGAAGCTGGAGGGTGGAAAGAAATGTTTCAAAAATGACCGAGGCGTACGCCTCGAGGCGCGCCTCGGAACGTTTTTGGAAAAATGGTTTGGGGCGTACGCATCAGATCTCTAGGTCAGGAACGCCGCCTCAATTGTCAAGGCGTACGCTCGACTCGTATACGCCTCAAGGCGCCTGAGGCGGACGCCTCGATTTTTTAGCCATTTTTTCATTTTATTTTTAATTTCCCATTTTCTGTTATTTTATTTATTTATTTATTTATTATCATTTAAAATTGTAAAAGAAATTATATAAATAGAAAAGGGACGAATAGAATTAAATGAACCTACGCGATCTGCTGTCCACTCCCCGCCGCACACCCTCTCTCTCTTCGATCTACTGTCCAGTCCGTCCGCCTCTGCTCAGGCTGCCGCCGCTCAGGCCGCCGCTGCTCAGTCGGGTCAGTTCACAAATCAAAGGCACCGCTGCTCAGGCCACGATTCCTCAGTCGGGTCAGTTCACAAATCAAAGGCGCCGCCGCTGTTCAGGCCCCACGTACAGGTCGATTTCTGCTCGGGATTCTATTTTTTCCTTTTTTCTTTTGTTCATTTTATTTTTATTTTTCACAGAATGTGTTGTATAATATTGAGTTTGACTTTATTTAATAATTAATATTTATTACTGCAAAACGTGTTGTAACTAAATGCTACAACGTGGAGTGGTAAATGTGGACTGGAGTGGTTTAATAATTAATATTTATTATTTTGAAGTGTTGTATTCTTGTTGTTTTATAAGATCATCTGGTCTAATGGATTCAATTTTATTTTGGTAATAATAAACTCTTTTATTTTAAATTTATAATATACATTCAATTATATGAATACAATGCAATGCGATTTAATTCACAACACATATTATGTTTTGGTCAATGCAATTCACAACATTGTTGATTTAATTTTAGAATTTTAGTTGACACACACACACACACACACACATATATATATATATATATATATATATATATATATATGAATTGGGTTTCAAATGAAAACCCCGTTATTATATGTGAACCTAGGGACTAATCCTGGCCTTAGATCTAATATTGCACAGTGCAATTATATGTCCAGGTTCATTGTGTTTTTTATACAGTACTTTAGTGCTAAAAATCAGTCCAGTTTTTTTAATTTAATTATATATTTTTTTTTTTAGGTTTTAAAACATGCAATATGTATCTTAAATTGTAGATCTTGAGAATGTGATTAATTTGATATATATTTCATTCAAAACGAATAAAATTTGAAAAAGTTATGGTTTGTTGAAGATTTGAGTTTCATTTTAAATTTTTGAATTTGCAGTTTATAGACGAAATTTGCGATACTTTTTGTATACAATTGTAGTGTTTTTTTTCTTAATCTATTGTGCTTTCAAAAGAACAATGTAGTGCTCTTTGTAAACGTTAATATATGTCCAAAATACTATTTTTAATTAATTAATATATTTTTTTATATTATTACCATGCTGACATGTCATGATCTCAACCATCAAGATTATTCAATCTAATGGTCAAGATGAGTCCCTAGGTTCACATATAATGACGGGTTCTCATTTGAACCCAACCCTATATATATATATATATATATATATATATATATATATTTTTATATATTTATATATATATATACACACACACACACACAATAATGCAGTGATTGTATACCTAGTTTAAGGTAGTGATTATCACTTTCATGATTGGATACCAAACCTCTTGGAGGGAGGAGGTGTAATTTTAAAAAAGGGTCTTTTTTAATTACTCTATGTCGCATGGGTTCTTTTTGTATATTTCTATCTATGATTTTAAGTATCTTATTCATAATTATCTCCAACTATTATATTAACATGGTTTTGGGAGAATTTTCGTCACTGATTTAGTTTTCTTTTAAAATAAAATGTGCTCATAATAGATTTTTTGTCGAGCTAGTGAGATGTTTCAAAGACTTTAATATCTCCAACAAATACATACAAATCTTTCATGGGTATTCAAGTGTATATATGTTTCTCCTTGTTTGTGGATAAACTCTTAATGATTTTTCACAATTTTTTTTTTTTTTTGCAAGTGTGCTACATTTTTATTGTCAATCTATCAAACTCAATGCTGACAATTTGCAGGTTTAGACACTACATGAACAATTATTCTCATATATCATTAAGATATGATTTACAACTGTGCTCGGGTCTATATGCATTTTTTATTAAGGTATTTGATGAGATGGTATATGCTTGTTGTCATTGTGCAGTCTCTGTAAATATCTGATTGTTGCATTTGGAAAAGCATTTATTTTCATTCTTTTTGCAAGTGCTCAAACTATTACCAATATCTTTTTCTATGTTCCTGATCATGGTTAAGTAAACAAGGCAACTTGAGTTCATTTTATTCAATAGGTCTATGGTCATGTTGTGGGCGTCATACCTATTCATGAAACTGGTGGAAAGGTATGTTATCTACCCTTTTCATAAAATTATTTTTATGTTTCATATCAACATATTAGTGTTGTTATTTTAATTAGAATAGATTAGTACCCATTGATTACATATTAGCAATTCATATTAGAAAACATATGTAGTGCCTCTATGGGAATTTTGTTTACGTTTAGTGAAAACTGGCCCTTGAGCCTAATTATAATATGGAATTTTAATGAAATACAGGTGAGTGACTGGAAGGGAAGAAAAGCTACAGTGAAGAGGAAGAAAGTTGATTAATATATTTTGATGAGATGTATTGGCTTTCTATTGTGAAGTATTGGAGTTTGTACTGTGAGGTATTAGATATTGTATTGTTAACTATTACTATGTTTTGACGAAATGCATTGGTGTTTTTATTTGTAGAGTATCAGAGTATCATATTATGTATTAAAGAGTATCGAATTTTCTGTAATGAAGTATTAGTGTAGTTCGATATATTGTATTAGTTTCTAGTGTGCAATATTTATGTATGTAATGTGAAGTATTAATATACCTAGTGAAATGTATAGCTTTTTGATTATGAAGTATTGATGTTAGAAATGAAGAGTATTAGGTTTCCAATTGAGAAGTATTAGTAACTATAATATGAATTATTAGTTTTTGTGTTGAAATATATTTTTTTGAATGAACTTTTAATGTTTTTTTGTTTTTGTTTTTGTTTTTTTTTTGTTTTTGTTTTTTTGTAAAAAAATATGTATTTGTATTACCTTGCGAAGTATCTGTTTTTTATACTAAAGAGTATTTTTTTTTTTTTTAATATATAGGTTTGTAATGGATAACAATTATTTTTCTTATAATACGTGGAATGTTAATTTCTCTATCCGAAGTAATTGTTTATGTAATATGATGTTTTGGTTTTTATATTGTGAAGTATTAATATGTTGTGATGAAATGTATTAATCTTTTATTGTGAAGTATTGGTTTTACTAAATACATCAGTTGTTTATTGGGACGTATTAAAGTATTTTGATAAAATGTATTGGTGATTCTATTTGAAGTATCAGTTTCTATATTAAATAGTATTGGTTTTGTTTTAAATTTTATATGTTATTCAAATGTATAGTAACAATGTTAAAATCACTAGGCGGCTGCTAGGCGTTAGGCCAGCGCCTAGCGCCTAGGACACTTAGGCGGGGCCTAGAATTTGAGAATAAATACCCTAATATACAACATTACATCCAACCATTTAATAGTTTAACATACTACACAATAAAGTCTATGACAATTCAAAACTAAAAGAAATAATCACAAGTTACAATTCACAAGTTTAAAGCTATTGTTCGATTCAAAGTTATAAACAACATAGATCCATAAGTTGATTAGTCAAATAAAAATACCATAACATATATTACAAAATCAAAATAATCAAAAAATATGCCCAAAAATGACGTCATTTCAGGCCATAAAAAAAAACTGGCCTGGCTCCTGGGGCGCCTGGCGATTTCTTTGGCCGGTTTTTGAAAAACGTAGGCGGATTGGTGTCGCCTAACGCCTAGGGTGATTTTTAGAACCGAGTATAGTAATATAATTTTTTTTATAAAAATAGTTAAGTATTGGCCTTACATAGTCTTTAAAGTGCAGATCGGTTGTTGACTAAAATGTATATATATTTTTTCAAATGAATAGTACTATTTTTTTTAATAGTTAAGTGTTATTTTTTTAAAGCTTGTTCTTGCATGCAAAAGTCAAAAACTGTTGGATAAAAATATAATTGTACGCAAAAACCACTACTCTTACACATCACCAATACTCTTGAACACGAAAACAAGTACATCAAGAAAAGAGCAGCATGAAATACCGATAAATCAAGAAAATAAAAAAATAAAATAGCTTAACATCATCAAAATACCAATAATATCAGTAAATATCAACACACGAACATATAATTATATATCAACAACTACTTGGTTGAAGCATTAACTTCCAAGCTACATTTTGAAATCATAGAATCCCAAAAATTCTCAGTCAATTTCATTTGAGCATCCTAACAAACACATGTCGAATGTTTAATTGAAGCATTTTTCGCCTTTCAATTTTCCAAATCTAAATGACGCATTTTGATGCAATTTCACAAGCATAACCTATGCCTTTTTTAGGAAAGACCTACATAAAACAAGTAGAAGAAATTTGTGTTTCAACCTAATACTTTACACTAGTAAAACCATATCTTACATAGAACTTCTAATACTTATATCTAAAAACAAATAATTTACAATATAACTTCTAATACCTATAATAGAAAAACTGATACTTTGCTACAAAAACAAAAACTACATCCATCGGTGATACGAGAGAGATAGAGAAGGCGATGGAGAAGGAGGGATGTAGAGAAGGTTGAGGTTTGGTAATATTATTACTCTATGATAGGCAGTAAGAAAGTAATGAAACCAAAGTAAAGAGCCAACAATTCAGTTGTAGAATGATAAAAGATCCTGGCAAATTTTTGTGATAGCTGCTACACAACCCCTCGGAATCATGAATCCACCCACCCAAGATAATTGTAGAATTTCGGACAACGACATCACATAAAAGAGAAGACCATTGTTATACTGTATAGACCCCTTCCAAATCTACACAAACTAATGAGAGGCAAAGGTGCTGACAAGGGTAGCCCCATCTAGGCCTTATCCACTTTCTCCATCCAAGCCAAACCATAATTCTAGACCTTCTCAATACAATTACGCTCCGACCAAATGAGCCATAACCCCAACTGAAAATTCTGAAGTCCCCACTTTGATCATCAGTGATTACTCAAAAACAACGAAAGAAAAATCTCATAAAACAAAGCAAATTGAACCATAAAAAACTAATATGGGCAAATTTACCTTGACATTTCATCAAAAAATATAGTGCATTTTTTAAAAATAATGAATTTGAAACTAATATGATTATATCAATGAAAGAACACAATGCAAGACTGAAATTTGAATTCTTTTATAGTAAAGCAAAGCTTAGTAATTTGATTTTGTAAAATTAGACCGAGATCAATAAAATTAAAAGAAAAAGAACTTGAAGAAGGTATTTACCTGATGATGTGATCTGTACAATATTGGTGACTTTTTGCGAGGTAGAGATGATGGCGGCACCTTTGAGCCTTAAACAAGTTGCGTGCAAAATCCTTCGATTAAAAAACTTATTTTTTCCAGTTCAATCAAACTCAAAAGCTGTGAATTTGAATAATTTCAGGCATCAAAACCTCACTCGACTGTGTTATTAAATAGTGAGATTAAAACTTTTGTTCGCTAGACACAATCATCATCAACAAATATGAAAAATCGATGGATAGCAGATCGAGAGATTAGAGAGTGCATAGAGAGAGAAAGAGCGGAGGAATTTTGGCTACGAGACAGGAGTAAGAGAGAAATAATTTGGATTTGGGTTTAACCCGACCCAATGGATCAGACCCGTTAATCTGGCTTAACAAGAGTCCTGCCCCTATTTTTTGTTTCTTTTTAAATTCAGAATCCTATAATCTGATTTAATTATCACCCTTTGGTAATTAATTGTACATGCTGATCGTTTTTTCTTTTCTTTTTAATGATTTCTAGTTCTTTGTTGTTTTCAGTTTCTTCAAAGTCAGATTTATCTTAAACTAAATCAAAATGGCAAGCACTTGTGTTAGTTCAAATTAACGGGTTATAAGCCATTAGGCCATCTGACACGATACTATAATGTATTGGTTTTTGTACTTTGATATATTGGTTTTTGTATTTGCATTATTAATTTTTTATAATCTCTGACCCGTGCTATAATGTATTGGTTTTTGCACTATGATGTATTGGTTTTTTGTTATAATGTAATGGTTTTTGAACTATAATGTATTTGTATGAAATTTTGGCCTAAGAGATGATTCGTTTGTTTGGCCTACAAGAGTGTTGCCCAATCAAACTTTCTCTACTATTCTCATTCGTGTTGAACATTCTTTTACAATGACTATGCTTTATGGTTTTACAATGAATATGGTAAGAAAGTAACGAAAGGGGAAGAAGGTTTTATGTCCCATCATATATGGTAATAAGATTTTATGGTTATTATGGAATTATGGAAAAAAAGAATCCTTATATGAGAATATTTTCTAATTATGGAGATTGGGTACAATTAGGATTAGTCCCATCTTATGAAGGAATCCTATTAACAGGCGGAGAAATTTAAATAGTCATATAAATAGGGGATGCAGGACCTTAATTCACAACTTAACTCCAACTTCTCCCTCCTCTCTATCATGGATCTCATATTATTCTCTCTTTCTATACAATATTATGTGGAATAATTCTTTCATATCTAATTATCATGGATCACGGAGCTTATATATTTTATGAATTTTATTGCGAGCTCTCCTCTAGGAGCTCCCCTTTAGTAGAAGTGATCTCTTATATAGGTGATGAGGACCCTAAATTATAAAGACGTCTCTTATCTTTTATCTCTTGTCTATACAAAGAGGACACAGGTATCACTTTTTACTCTACATTGATTGTATCCTATGTTTTAAGCTCTCGCGCACTATTAAGCTCTCGCACATCTCTCTCGAACAATATCTGATTTAAGCATTGGAGGGCCTACGTCGTGGCCGCCCGGCTTGGGTTCTGTTTTGCAGGTTGACCAGGTCGCCCAGAGCTTTCTAGAGGGCTATCAGGTCGCCTAGCACATACTTGAGGTCAGTACTCACTTTTTTGGTGTCCCAATCTTTTTGGTCGCATCAAGGGGCACCGTCTGTGGGAAAGAGGGACATCGAGTCCTTGAGAAAAAGGCGTGAGAAATTTTACAAGCGTAACATGAATGGAACATGTATCACACCTCAGAATTTGAATTTTGGTGCGGAATAAAGTAAGACAAAAGGGGTGAATGATGAGAAACAGATAGGGGAAGAAAAAACACCATCGCAAGGGAAAAAAACAAACCAAACAACAACCACAACGCCACCACCCTTGCCGGGAAAAAAAATGAAACAACCAGACGAAGGGCGTAACAAAAAAACTATGGATGTGGTCATACAAAGGGCTATCCACATAGGTACAAAAGAATGGAAGGAGTTACCAAAAGGAAGAACTTGTCACGTTGATAAGGGATCCCTCGAGCAATTTATGGGATTAGTACGACCAGAAAAATTAGAGAGGTTGGATGAAATCTTTGGGGGTGAAGAGGGCGCGAAGAATGGTTTAAGATAGCAAGAAGGATGACGAATACAGTCCAGAGCCACTAACTGCTGCCCAGAAATAGAGTAGAGAGCGGGAACCAAGGAGGCCAAGCCCTGAGCTTAGAAGTTCAGGAGGATGGAGATATCCAATCAAATACATATACTCGTCTGATGAAGATGACGGGGATGATCGGTTGCACATGGATGGGGGATCGCGTGGTAGGTATTACAAACATCGGGATAAGGAAGAGGATAATGATAGCGATTAGTGATTTGAGGATGACAGGTCACGGAGGAAGTCTTATAAGCGTCGGGCCCGGAAGGATGAGGACGTGATTGGCGAGTTGAGGATAAAAGGTCACATGGAAATTCTTTTAAGCGTCAGGCCCAGCGAGATGATGAGGGAGACAAAAAGGACGTGGGGCAGACTTCCCGCGCATTTAGAGATATGCAGGAGGCATTGCGAGCTTTACAAAAACAGGTCGCTGGAGCGGGACCTGCGAATCCAAGGGGCATTATTTTTCAAATAAGATATTGAGGGCAGTATTACCTCGGGGGTATAAAGGATTGGGTTTCCAGTATGACGGGTTGTTCGACCAAGAGGCATCCTTCTTCAGATAAGATATTGACGTGTTGAATCCAAGGGACATCCTTTTTCATGTGCAAGGTTTCAAAAACGAAGCGGTGCTAAGACACTATACGGATGTTGTAGCATGTCAAGCCATTTTATCCACGTTGAAGGGAATAGCACAAGACTGGATCCACCAGTTAGCGCCAGGAAAATTACTAGTTTCCAAATCATGAAAGGGGCTTTTTAAATTATTTTTCTAGCATAAATAGACACATAAAGACAACACCGTCTCTCTTCACAATGGTGCAGTGGTCTGAAGAAAGTTTGAAGAATTATGTTAACCGATTTACCCGATCTACCTTGGAATTGCCTATGGCCACGGATGATATGGAAGTAGGAGAGTTCCATCTCGGAGTTAGAGAAGGGGGGATTTGCATTAATCTATACGGCGAGGAAGCTCCGACCTTATTTCCTGGGTCACAAGGTTAAGGTAAGCACCAACTTAGCTCTTAAGCAGATTTTGACTTACCCAAACGTATCTTGTCGATTGGTGAAATAGGCAGTTCAGCTCAGCCAATACAATGGGTTTTATGAACCGAGGATGGCGATTAAGGCTCAGGAGCTAGGAGATTCTTTACAAGAGATGGTGCATACGGCCAAAAATGAAGCTGAAGATAAGGCATGCTTGTTGCATACTGATGAGTCAACTATGATATCTAGAGCTTGATTGGGGACTTTTTGAGTTCGGAAGGGTAGAATCTCTACTTCTCGATGAAGATAGGATTTAAGGCTTCTAACAATGAGGCAGAGTATGAAGCATTATTACAAGGCTTGTGAATAGCTAGCTATCTAGGATCAATGAGAATTAAAGCATACACAGACTCGTAGATGGTAGCTCGCCAGTATGATAGGTCTTTCGAAGCAAGAGAAAACGTATGCGAGAATACTTAAAGAAACCTAAGGAGGAAGTGGATCCATTTGAGGGTTTTAAACTCTAGAATTTACCACGAGCTGACAACACCAAAGCGGATCAGCTCGCCAAGATAGCAGGCGCCTTGGGCACATGTGATACAAGGAAAATTACGTTGATGGAGTTGGCGCGTAGTAGTGTACAAAAGGGGAAGAAGGTTATGGAGATAAACGAAAGAGAAGACTGGCGGACACCGATTTGGGAGACTCTCGAGAAGGTGGTCTCCGGAGGTACATAATTATCTACTAAAGAGGCTAGAACAACAAAACGCTTTTGTTAGATGAATGGGGACTTATATTGGAGGTCCCACCTCAGCTCATACTTAAATTGCTTGTCAAAGGAAGAAGGATTGGAGGTTCTACGAGAAATACACGAAGGATATTTTGGCGACCATGCGAAAAGAAGAGCACTAGTTGGAATAGCTCTGCGAGCAGGGTTTTTCTTGCCAGGAGTGAAGAGTATAGAAGGCGAGCTCCTTATGACTTGTAGAAAATGTTAGATGCACACACCTATCATTCACGTGCCCTCAGAAGATGTGATGGTAATGAGCTCACCCTGCCCATTTGCAGAATGGGGAATCGATACTGTGGAGCTTTTTCCGAGGACGCCTTGCAAGAGACTTCACCTGGTGGTCGCACAGACTACTTTACAAAGTGAGTGGAGGCAGAGGCTGTGACGAGCATTAGCGAGCAGGACATATCATTGATTTTATCTTAACAGTATCTTTTGCAGGTACGGAGTTCCATGCGTGCTCATTTAGGACAATGGAACACAGTTTAATGGGCACATGATCCAAGATCGGTGCAAGACAATGGGGATGAAACAATGATTTACCTCTGAGGCACATCCCCAAGATAATGGACATGTTGAGGTCACTAATCGTATTATTGTGCAGGGAATTAAGTTACAACTGGAAAAAGTAGGGGGACTTTTGCTCGAGGAGTTCTCTTCCGTCTTATGGGCTTATCGAACAACCCCACGAACTACTACTGGTGAGTGACCTTTTAGCCTGGTTTACGGTATGGAAGCTATCATCCCAGCAGAAATAGTTGGAAGATCACATTGGCTATCAACATATAATGAGGAACAAAATGAACGACTAGCTAGGGGAGCTCTTGTAACAATCGATGAAATACGTGACAAGGCTACAACATGCGTGGAGAAGTACAAACAGAGAATCCAGGTAGCTTTTAACAAACAATTAAAATGCAGGTACTTCTACGTCGATGATATGGTCTGGAAGCGGGCTGATGCAATTTACACTACCAAGAAGCTGGATCCAAACTAGATAGGACCATTCAAGGTCATCAATGCTTTACAAGGAGAAGCGTATGTGGTCGCTAATGTAAAGGGGAAAGCTTTACCAAGAAGCTTGAACATCTGACATTCAAAGAATTATTACGCCTAGCTCTCTGGATGATGGGCTCGTACTTCTCACACTTCCATCTTTATCAGTTTCTATCATGGTTCGACGCTTCTATATGTTGGTGATGAACTCATAGTTTTTCGCACTTTCAAAAACTATGGGCTGATGTTTACTTAGATCGGCGATGAATAAGGGGTTATATTTATGGCACTCTATGAATTTTTGGTTTATGGATATGCTTAAGCCTCAACCCTTTTAATAGGTCGGCAATAGATTTTATGAATATGGCAATGGTTGGTTTGTGGAAGAACATGTTTGATTTATATGTTTTTCCATGTTTTTGAATATGTTTGACTTACAAATTCTAAGGAATTGGAAGGTTAACATGTTTGATTTACATGTTTTCTTTAAGTTTTTACACATGTTTGAGCTATATATTGTTTACTTGTTTGATTTACATGTTTTTGCATGTCCTTGAGTATGTTTTACTTACATATTCCAGGATGTTTTGAGGGAAGGCATGTTTGAATTACATGTTTTCTTTTAGTTCTGAGTATGTTTGATTTACATGCTCTTTGCAAGCTCTGTGCGTTCAACTCCAACTAACGGGTTTTTATAACTTATGCGGAAAGCATGTTTATTCGATATAGTGGAAAGACTATGGGTGTAAGTTTTCTTTCATATAATGGTTATTGGTCTTTGCACAATGCAGGTGTTCGGGGAGACTTAATGTTTTTAGGGTGACCTGGTTGTAATACTTAGTTGCATTAACTTGGGGGACTAACTGGATTCTTAGTTACCTATGGTTTATTTCCATTATGGTGTGGCGACCTGAGTGTTTTACTAATTTACATTGCTTATGATCAAATATGATTATACTTATGGCTCTGAGATGTTTTTTATAACCATCTTGCGGCAGGTTTCATGGTATCATGGAATAGGTGGCGCAAGAAAATATATATAAACAGGGAGAGCTTTTTGCAAAGCTAAGTCATAAAACATGATAAATTAATTCATACATAGAACTTCAAAAATTGGAAGGAACAGAAAGCCCATTACAAGGAAACGCTCAATAGCTACGACGGGGTGCAGTCACCGACCAGTTCATCAAGAGGGGAATTAAGCTCGTTGGCGAGTCCTGCCTTCTGGATCACCTCACCCTTGTAGGTAGTCCACCAATTTGCTTCTAACTCGATATTGGTTGCGGTGAGTTGGGCCTTAATTTGTTCCACAGTAAAGTCAAACCACTCGCTAGCCCCTCTCCCTACCTGCTGCAGAAAGTGCGTTATGTGCCGGTACATCCTCATCAGTTCAATTATATATGCTTCCATGTGTTTTTTGCCTAGTTCACTTCGTAGGAACGTGCGACGACCCTCGACTACCCCCTCAGCTCTTCCTTCGGCCAACCCCTCGGCTTTCCCCTCAGATCAGCCTTCAGCTTTTCCTTCAGCAATCCCTTGTTGATGAGCTATGCGGCTTACACCTTGCAATTTTCTCTCCTTCTCCTGCACCAGATCCTCTAATTTCACCAAACGATCCCCCAGCCTAGTGGTTTCATCCCTCAAGGTTTCTAGATGACTTCTGGCGACATTTAAATCTTCTTCTCGGGTTACCATTTGACGACGAGCTTCATCCAGATCTCCTTGTGTCAAGGAAAGCTGTGAAGTCTACTTTTCTGCATGAGCTGCCAACTCGTCGCATGTTTTCTTCAGCTCTTCCTCGGGGGTCTCTGATAATAAATAGATCGACAGAGATGTCATCAAGATTGCAGGTATAAAATATATATAATGAGTAGGGTGAGTTAGGGTTCTGAGAATTAGAGGTAGATGAAGCTAAATTTACAATATGATTATGTTAGCAAAGGGGAGGGAAGAAACAAAAAAAGATTATATTCAGCCAAAAGCAATTTACAGAAAAAATGGGATAATTGATATTAGGACGAGGAATTAGGGGGACTTACTTATCATGATGATTGATGAATCTGGTGCGGTTGATTGTGCTTGCGATTTTTGCAAAACTCCGGAGGTATAATAGCAGAGAACAATGGCGAAAGTTTGCTTCGGGGAGAAATGAATATGGATATGTGTTTTGTGTATTGGGCGGCGTAAAGTTGAAAGAAAAAAATGGATTTTTGATAGGCGGGAAATTTTGTAATGTTTTTTGTATGCCTTTAGTTTTTTCCCCACAAGATTAAACATATTACAAGGTAACGGGTTGGCGACATGTGTTTGAAAGAATTTAGAGTTCATTTAATGTTCTTAAATAGGACGTGATGACTGATGGTTTTACTCTTTTACCAAGGGGATGACACTTTGACTTCTGAGGCTGACTCATGATTACATTCTACTTGGTTTCCTACCTAAACCAACCAGAATGTGGTGCACTAGCTGATATGACATCAAATATTCACGTCGGCAAACATGCAGGTATTATAAGAATTTAGTAAGCGACCTCATCCTCTAGAAGGTTAAGTCTTTCTAGGAGGTGGGCGAGCTGTCCTGAGGAGCGGCGACCTCTTGTATAAAGAGTAGCGAGCTTTTAGAGGCGGTGAGCTCTTATGATATAAACGATATTATGGCAGCTTGGCATTGAGTAGTAGCTCGGTGCCGAAGGGATGTATTTCATAGTTTTGGGCCCTGTTGGGCTGCTATGGGTTATTTTATGGGGTTCAGTCGGATTACACTTATGGACATGGTTATAGGTCTATGGCTATTACAGTAATTTAGTGAGAGTTCTCACATATATGGAAACTTATCAGACATGAGGAATCCTAATTATAATTCGGTCGTTATTTATGGTATTATAGTTTCAATAAGATACGAAACCCTAAATTGGGAACACGTCTCTCATTTATATAAAGAGGACTCAGGCCTCATTATTTCTCGCTAAGTCGATTCCACATCATACGTTTTAGCTCTCGCATCTCTCTCCAAAACTTTTAGACTTAAGCATCGGCGGGCCTACGCCGGGGCCATCCACCGTCTGGCTTAAGTTTTTTTTTGGAGGAAGAATTGATTAGGTCGCTATGATATTTTTGGAGGCTGATCAGGTCACTGATTGTATATATAAGGTCAGTACTTTCTATTCTTGAGGCACCAATATTTTTGGTCGCATCAGGAATAAACACTCGGATTAGGTTATTTTGTTGTGCAATCTATGAAATACATTCAGTATTTTACTTCTAAGTTATTTTCTACAAGCCTTTGATATTTTTTATTAGACTTGCTACAAAGATTTTAAGCATGCCCATTTCTGCAATAAAACTCAAAAAGACCATTAACAAATGTGTAAAAATTAATATTGTTTTAAGGAAAAGTAGCGAGCTCTAAGAAAGCTAATAAAGGTAAATATGAGCATAAAGGAGTGCCTGTATATATATTGATGAATACAATAATTCGTTACATTCAACTGAGAAGTGTGTATCTATTTATAGAAAAACACCTCACTATATAAACCCTAGAATATGCGGCTCAGATCTGTATAGTACAGCCTGACAACGGCTAATTCAAATAAGTGGCTAAGATTGCTACAATACAGTCTCACAGCTGCAGCAGGTTGGTCGGACGTATTGTACTAGGGCTGACATAATCTGATAGTATAGGCTCCAAGTAATCACAGCGGGCTCTTATGGCGGCCTCTCATAGGTCGGTAATCACGCGACCTAATATTATCAAGTCGCTGACCATGTTGGCTCTTATAATCAGTTTGGCAATCATGAGACCTATTTGTATGAGGTCGTTGATGATGTAAGCACTCATGCGACCTGATTTTTGTTGGTTGCTCTACCTCATGCGACATGAATTCTGTTTCTTGCTCTATTTTATCATGTCCCCTCAATCCAAATGAGATCAGAGGCATCACTTGAAGTTGACTTCTTAACCGAGTGAAGAACTGGTTGCTCAATGATTTAGTTAGTGAATCAGCTATCTCTAAAGAGATGGAACATGATGCACTTTCAGCTTATTCGTAGCAACTTGATCTCTAACAAAACGGAATTCAATTTCAATATGCTTGGTTCTAGCATGGAGAACAAGTCTGCTCACAAGAGAGATGGTGTTGAGGTTATCTACCCAAATAGTTGGAACTTGAGGAAGTTTGACTTTTAGCTCAGAGAGAAGGGCTTCAATCAAAATTAATTCTGCAGTGATGTGGGCTAAGCTTCTGTATTCAGCTTCAGTGCTGGATCTGGAGATAAATGATTGCTTCTTGGAAAACCAAGAGATGAGATTTCGGCCAAAAAGACACATAAACCAGTGATTGACTTCCTGTCATCTAGGTCATAGGCCCAATAAGAGTCTGAAAAACCTGTCAAATGTACACCAGATGTTTTTTAAATTAAATGCCATAGGTCGTAGTTCTAGCTAGAGATCTCTGGATCCGTTTGACTGCTCCCCAGGGAGTATCAAGGGGATTTTTCATATACTAGTATACTTTGTTTACACTGAAACCAATGCCCGTCCTCGTTATTGTTGCACACTACAGTGAGCCAACTATACTTCTTTAAAGAGATACATCAACAAAGGGAGCACCAGTATGTTTGGACAAAGTAGGAGATGTGACCATAGACGTGGGTGTTGGTTTGGCCTCAAGCATATAAGATTTACTGAGTAACTCTTTGATATACATAGTCTGGGAGAGATGCATGCTAGTTTTTATTCTGTAAACCTCAACCCCTAAGAAATGGTGAATCTCTCCCAAGTCTTTAAGAGAGAAAAAGGTGTTCAGCTGGGTCATGACCTGAGAGATCGCCGAGGTAATATTTCCAATTAGCAAGATGTCATCAATGTAGACTAGAATCCAAATGCGGGATGTGATTGTGTTTTTGTAGTACAGAGAGTGATCAGACTTGTAGTTGGAGAAGATAAGGGAATGCAGAACTTGCTTAAGCTTGAAAAACCAGGCTCGAGGGGCCTATGTGAGGACATACAGGGATTTCAAGAGATTGTGGTTAACATGAATTTGTCTTTATTTTTGTTAGTATTTCAGTAAGTTTTTGTAATTAATTTTGGTATAAGTTGGATAGATTAATCGTATTCTCATGTGTTCATATCTCTAGATTATTTTATCGTGTTTTGATCGTTATTGATGCAAATGGGTGATTATTCTCTATTTTTTCCAATACAGCTAAGTAACCGAAGGAGCTCGGCACAGAATACATGAAGCTTGCAAACTGTTGCAAGAACTGAGAGATGAAAATGAGAGATTCAGCGAAGAATTAGCAGACTTATCGTTAAACGAGAAGTAAAGTAGAGGCCGTCGATCGACGTAGGCCTCGACGCACTGGAGCCGCACGCGTCGATCGACCACCATGTCGATGATTTCACCGATGAAACTCTCTATTGGCATCTATTATTTCCCATCGATCGACAACTTAGCCGACAAACCTCTCTGTCCACATTGGTCCATACTCCGTCGGTTGACGCGCATGGCCGATGCAATTCTCGAAGCCGTCGATGCGATTCCCGTCTATCGATGCACGTCGGCGCCGATCCAGAATCAGGATTTTTATAGAAATTTCCTATTCTAACTATTGGAACACCTATTTACACCCTTTCATACTTGATATAGGGTACGTTCTTACACCTTCTTGAGGTTCCGATATGAAGAGAGAACCAGTTTCCACCCTCCATTACGTAGATACAAAATCGCGATTGAAAATCCAAGATTACACGTTCTCAAGCTCCGTTTGTTCATTTGTGATTCGTTCTTTGATTGAGATGTACTTTCTTTTCTCTGGAATAGCAGTAGATTTACTATTTTATAGATAATAATAAGTCCTCTAAACCTTTATTATTTTCTAGATTATTTCTTAGTTAATTTTGATTTTAGATAATTTGTTATTTATTTTGGGATCTTGAGTTATTGATGCTTGATACCTTGGATTCCATAGTTAATATAGTTCGTAATCTTTTATTTTTCGATTTCATTTCTACTTAGTTGCTTGGTAATCGTAGTAGTAGTTTATTCATGCTATTTAGTTGTTCTTCAATTTCTAAAACCCTAGTTCTTAGTTTCAATTAATCTAAATTATAAACCCTAGTTTCTTAGTAGTATAATTTAATTAGTTTAAGTAATCAATTTTCATTAATTTCTCTTGCTTTTTAATTCGTAGTTTATAAATCCAAAAGCCCCAATTATACATGTTCTTGTGTGATATTGTGATTAAACAAATATCCAAAATTCCGATTGTCAGTTCCTTTAGAGATTTGACTCGAGTCAACTTACCAAACTACGAGTGAACTCGTTCTCTTGCGAGAGAACTTAACATTTGACAAAAATATTCATAAAAGTAGGTACGGAAAGTTTTCAAACCTTGACACAAGGGGGCACTACACTTATGCACTCTCAACCAGTTTCCGAGGTACTTCGATTATACCAATCTCTTGGGACTCTTTGCTTATAGTTGATTGAGATTGGGGTATATTTCTTGATTGGTTTATATTGGTTAACCTTGGGTTGAAATTCTCTTCAAATTCCCCTCTTTTTGAACACGCACGCCAAGTGTTCGACGAAAGTATTCAAAGAGGCACAAGTACAATTTTTCCAACTTTTTAAGCACCCTTTCGATCCTATATTCGTTCACAATGTCGCGGGCGGGAAAATGGAAGAACATCTCGGGGAAATACGGTGCCCCACTTCTAATTTATTAGAAAGATGAGGGGAAGGTGTTCGAGGAAATTCGAGGATGGGAGTTTACAACCCATCGAGTCATCGACATCAACGATGTAGAAGAATGAGCAAAAAATGGGTCGGAGCACCACGCCAATATCCTTCGGTACATCGAGGGCCTCGGATGCGGAATAATCGCCCGGATGCACTTGCCCGGTTTCCGTGAGCTTATGCTTAAATATTCTTCAACCTTACATGTCAATCGAGATAATTCATTCACGTGTCGACTCAGCGGGAATGAGGTTCGTGTGGATGAGAGCATTTTTGAGGAAGTCTTTAGATTACCGACCTAGGGCGTTAACCTAATTTTAGAAGATAGAGAATTCAACCTCGCCACCTATTAGGCGGAGGCGACGAGGGGGAATACGGGGGATTGCAAACGTTTCCCTTCTACGAGGATTAGCGATGAAGCCGTATACATCGCCTACAAGATCTTTGCTCACGTCGTTTTATGCAAGGAGGAGGCCACAAATGCGACCAAACCGAAGCTATTCGTGCTTCACTGTTTGCTCAACAGTCGCTAACCTCGGCTCTAACCTTTGATCGTGAACAAAATCTATAATATTATAGAGAGGAAGCCAGGTAGCAACTCACCGTGCCTCACATTTGCCCCATACATCACCGGTTTTGTCCGTCACTTCGGGTTCGACCCGGCCGATAACTGCCTTTCTCGTCTCGGGATGTCTTCCCTCCCGATTGTACGCGCTCCGGCGCCTAAGGCCAAGAGCATAGGACGAGGCTGATAGTTGTCACGACTCACCGATGAGTACGATGATGGAGGCCCACAAGAGGCTCCACAGACAGACAAGGGCCCGAGCCCTGATTGGAGTTGGTTTTACGAAGAAAATCGAGACTTCCAGATGAAAATGTTTGAAAATCTCCAGCTTATTGACAATAAGATGGATGCTCATAATCTAGATAATCGTCAGGCATTTAAGAAGATCAAAGCTCATCTTTCCCGACTTGAAGAGTGGTACGACGAAGCCTTTCCCCCTCCAATAGTTGTGTCTCAGCCATAAATGGGCATCGACGGCAATCCCGATGACGATGCTTACAATGAGTTCTAATATCCTTTCTTTATTAAAAAATAAAAATTAAATAAATAATAAATAAATAAATAAATTTAGCTAGTTTTTTATTTGTTTTGCTTTTGCTTGTTTGCTTGTTTTCGTAGTTTTTAATCAAGACAATCGAGATCACGGTTTTCGAGATGAACAGCTGTACAACACTATTTGGAGAGGCTTGACTACCAAGTCTTCAGGGACATTTTTCTTATTCCTTTCATCTTTTGATTTGCTGCTATATGTATTTATGGCAATCCGGAGATCGCAGAATTTATAGAGTGGGGGAGGGTAGTTGAGTAGTGGTTTGTAATTCGTAATTGTGCAATTTGAATTCGTGGTTTGTGATAATTAGTAATTGAATGTGATTGGTTGTTATTCCTACGCATTATTGTGTTTGTCTGGTTTATCCTGTCAAAGTTAACTGTGTGTGATTTGAGGTTCTTGTCTTTGAGCGTGTATAAGTGCATAAATTTCTCAAAATTTTTATCTGTATATATTTTAAAATGGTACTTGGACGCAAATAATTTCTTAAAATCTTAAAATCAACGTCAATTCAAAATCTTTTCATGCAAAAGCTTGTGAGTAGCCTCAGTGTTTATCATCTTTGCATGTACTTGAGTGAGTTCTATTTTGAGATCTCTTTGAAATCGCAGTGTGTAGTTAGCTTTGAACATGATAGTTAGGCACTGAAAACACCCTTATTCCAGCTATATACATATATATCAGCCACTATAAATTTCGAATGAGCCAATCATAGCCAAATAATCCATTTCCTATAGCCATGAGTGTTTATGAGTTAACCCATACGCCATTAATAGCGTGGGGTAGGAGTCAGTTATTTTTCTTGGTTATTTGTGTTTTGGGTTTATGAAGAGAATTGTATTTAGTATTAAGGATCACCATCCTTCAAAAAAAAAAAGAAAGAATGAGAAAAAAAAAAGAATAAAGAGGATGGTGAATCTTGTTGAGTTGTTGCCAATGCTTATAAATGCGTGTGTTAATATTGTTAGTTTTCTTATAACGCCTAATGTTTAAGAGGCAAGAGTTGAGTTTGTAAAAGAAGTGTATCATATAGCTTCTAAATTGTTTAAGTGGTGTGTTCAGCAGTCGATTTTGGTTTTCGAGTTGAGAAATATCCTAAGTTTAAAGTCTACATTATGAGAGTTAAGTGAGGTTTCTTTTGAATAAGGTGAAGCACCTTTCTTCGTGATTATAATAGTTTGGTGAGTTATTGATCACGTTAGATTGTGAGTTAGCCACACGACTTATATATTTCATACCCTTCCAAAGAGTCTACATTACAATCCGCAAAGACCTTTTCTGATTCTTTGTTAGTTACACACTTAAACGCGATGGAGAAGTTTGTTTTTTGATTTTCAGTACTAGCTTATTGTACATGTATTCTGATGATTTGAGTGTAAACAAGTCCCTATAAAAAAAATTTGAGTGCTTTTAAGCGTACACCTATATATTACCCTTTGTGAGGATTCATGATTTTGTTTTTTAAGCAACAATGTAATAATGGTCTAGCATTTGAGTTTGCGTTGAAATTATCTATATTTTCAAAATTATTTGATTAGCACGACACAATCTTTGCTTGACCTTATTTTTATGCTTGTTATTCTTTGAAATTATCGTTTGTTTGAGGACGAACAAACTAATAAATCATGGGGTAGTTGATTAACATGAAATTTTCTTCATTTTTGTTAGTATTTCAGTCAGTTTTTGTTACTAATTTTGGTATAAATTGGATATATTAAGCATATTTTCGTATTTTTGTATCTCGAACTTATTTTACCGTGTTTTGATTGTTATTGATGCAAATGGGTGATTATTCTCTATTTTTTCCCATACAGCTAAGTAACCGAATGAGCTTAGCACTGTAAATGAAGCTTCAAAACCATTCCAAGAACCGAGAGACTAAAACGAGCTATTAGGCAAAGAAGTAGCAGACTTATCGTTAGACGAGCTGCAAAGAAGAGGTCGTCGATCGACGCGACATTGACGCACTGGAGCTGCACGCGTTGATCGACCACTTTGTCGACGATCTCACCGATGAAACTCTATGTTGGCATTGATTCTTTCCCGTCGATCGACAAATTAGTCACCATGCTCTATGTACACGTCGATTCATCCTCCGTTGGTCAATGCACATGGCCGACGCGATTCTGGAAGTCATTGACGCAATTCCTGTCAATCGATGCACGTCGATACCGACCCAAAATTGGGATTTTTATAGAAATTTCCTATTCTAACTCTCGAAAAACATATTTATACCCTTTCATACTTCATTTAGGGTATGTTCTTACACCTTCCTAAGGTCCCGAGATGCAGAGAGAGCCCGTTTCCACCCTCCGTTATGTAGATACAAGATCGAGATTGAAGATCCAACATTACAAGTTCTCAAGATCCATTTCTTCATTTGTGATTTGTTATTCGATCGAGATCTACTTTCTTTTCTCCGGAATGGCTGGAGATTTACCATTTTTTAGATAATAATAAGTTCTTTAAACGTTTTTTTGCTTTCTAGATTATTTCTTAGTTAATTTTAGATTTTAGATAATTTGTTCTTTATTTTCGGATTCTTCAGTTATTGATGCTTTATACCTTGGATTCCATAGTTAATATAGTTGGAAATCTTTTATCTTTCGACTTCGCTTCTATTTAGTTTCTTGGTAATCAGAGTAGTAGTTTATTCATGCTATTTAGTTGTTCTTTAATTTCTAAAACCCTAGTTCTTAGTTTCAATTAACCTAAATTCTAAACCCTAGTTTTTAGTAGTATAATTTAATTAGTTTAAGTAATCAGTTTTCATTAATTGCTCTTGCTTTTTAATTCGTAGTTTATAAATTCAAAAGCCCCAATTATACATGTTCTTGTGTGATATTATGATTAAACAAACATCCAAGATTCCGATTATCAGTTCCTCGAGAGGTTCGACTCTAGTCAACTTACTAACCTACGAGTGACCTCGTTCTCTTGTGAGTGAACTTAACATTTGACAAACATATTCATAAAAGTAGGTACGGAAAGTTCGATTCAACTCGCAGACATGCATTGGACAAGAAGGAAGTTCAAAATAGGAGGATGTTCCATGTATAGTTCTTCATCAATTTGGCCATGAAGAAAAGCATTTTCAATATCAAGTTGCGGAACAGACCAATTGTAGTGAGTGGCTAAAGACAACACAATCCTAATTGTGGTTGGCTTAACCACTGGACTGAAAGTTTCTAATAAGTCAATGCCAGCAGTTTGACTATAGCATTTTTCCACGAGTCTAGATTTTTGTCTAGCTATATGCCCCTCATCATGTGTTTGAAGCTTAAATCTCCATCTGCACCCTATGATTGACTTGTTGGATGGAGCAGGTACAAAAGTATGGGTTTTGTTGTGAAGCAAGCCTCGATATTCAGCATCCATTTCCTGTTTCCAAAGAGGGTGTCAGAGTGCCTCCTGAAAGGAGGTAGGTTCCTGTGAATCCAAAATATGAGCAGTGAAGGCCCGTGGTTTGAGGTGTTCTATTTATGAACCGATGACCATATGTTGTCTCTTCTGGGATGCATCTGCATTGTTAGTAACAGAGTATGTGGAGAACAGTTCACAAATGGCAAATTTACACACATGGAAATTGTGGTGTGAGTAGATCCAGAAGAGATAGAAACAGGTTGGTGTGCCGGTGAATGAGATTGAGAATGAGGATTTGTAGGTGATTGATCGTGAATGGGAGACTTAGTATTAATAGGAGAGGGAATGTGAACATCAGTGTTGGAATGGGATATGGGCAAGGTAATATGGGACGTGGTACCTGGTTTTAAAACTGGGGGTCCCAAGTGATAGAAGGAGGAGGTTTAGTCTTGGGTTGGAGTGGTTTGTTGGTTGGAGTGGATGGAAAAAGGAAATTTTCTTTCGTCAAAGATGACATGTCTAAAGATTATGAACTTGCCATTTGGTAAAAGAACTTTGAAACCTTTATCTTTAGTTGTGTAGCCAAGAAAAGTGTCGGGTAAGGATCTAGGTTCTAGTTTGTGTTTGTTATAAGAGCGAAGATTAGGATAACATAAGCATCTGAAGGTCTTAAGCGAGCTGTAATTAGGTTTATGACCGTGTAGCTTTTGAGGTGGAGAATGTATTTGAAGGACTTGACTGGTAATCTATTTAAAATGTAAATTGCAGTGCTAAAAGCATCATCCGAGAATCTAAGTGGAATGTGAGCATGACTCATCAGTGCAATTCCCATTTCTACTATGGTTCTATGTAAACGTTCTGCTAGACCATTCTGAGCTGGAGTGTAGGGACAAAAAGCTTTATGCATAATGCCGGAATCATGGAAAACTTAAGTGAGATTTCTAAAATCCCAACCTTAATCACTTTGTACGGCTTTGATATTATAAGAAATTTGGTTTTCAGCAAGGTTTTCAAAATGAATGAAGGCAAATTTAACATCGGATTTGGCTTTTAAAAAAAAAATCCATGTAAATTTTGTGAAGTGATCTATGAAACAAAGATAATAGTGTGAACCAGTAGAGGATGTAACAGGAAATGGTCCCCAAACATGTGTGTGAATGAGATCTAATGGTGTGGTATATGCAGAATCAGAATTAGTATAAGGTAAGTCATAGCTTTTATATTACATACGAGAACCACAAAGATACTTATTTTTATTGACAACAAAGGGAACATTATAGTCTTTCATAACTTTAATTACAACATCATGAGAAGCATGTCCTAATCTAGAATGCCACAAATCTAGATTGTTGGACTATTTATCTTGAACTAGGCGAGAGGAGAAAGTGGAAACACTAAGGGGTATCACTTGTGTAGGGGCAGGAGGCTTGACACATTGAACATCAAAGTTGTAGAGGCCATCTTTAAGAGAACCTTGGAGAAGCACTTGGTGTATAGATTGATCATTAACAAAACAAAAATTAGGATGAAATTCAAAAAACACAAAATTATCTCTAGAAAAATTTGACACACTGAGAAGATTTTTGGTGACTTCTGGAACATGTAAGAGATTTTTCAAGATAAAGGATTTTGAGGGAGGGTTTGTGAGTAAAGAATTTCCAATATGTGAAATGTACAAACCTGTTCCATTACCAACTTACAGCTAGTTGTGGAATTGAAATTTTGTGTCTATGTTGAGATTTTGGACTTCATTTGTAACATGTTTAGATGGACCGGAGTCTGCATACCAGAAGGGGTCGCTACAAAAATCTACAGAGGCTGACATTGTTGAATGAGAGGTTGTGTTTGTCTGAATAGAGGAACCATTGCTTGTTTGAGCTATTTGTGCTTGAATCTGAATAGGAGACTGCATATTAGTGGGCCCAGGATATGTAGAGTCAAACCTGTGATAACATTTATCTGCAGTATGGTTGGACAACCCGCGAACTTGGCAAGCAGCTCTGTTGTTTTTTCTGTAGCCTCTGCCCCCTCTACCTCTGTAGCTGGTATTCCTGCCTCTTCCTCTAAAGTTGTTCTGATTGTAGGTTGGTGGTCTATTCAGCAGGCTGTTGTAGTTTCTTTGGTTATTGTTGCTCTTTTTGGCTATATTGGCCACTAGTGCAGATCCATCAGTGTTGATGGTTGTAGTTGTTGGAAAGGTATCAAATCTGGACTCAAAGCTCAACAATTGGCATAGATATTGTCCAGGTTGTAGGGCTCCACTAAGGAAGTGAAAGCTACAACAACAGAATTATAATCAAGTCCTAGACCTCCCAGGATATGCAAGATATGATTTTACTTAGAAATAGGTTTTCCAACATTGCCAAGGGCATCACAAAAGGCTTTAACTTTGCCCAAGTATTCTCTCATTGAAAGGTTTCCTTCTTTCAGGGTTTGGAGCTGCAACTTGTATTGCATAAGTCTGGCTCTTGATTGACCAGAAAAATTACACTCTAAGGATTACCAGATTTCTCTAGCCGTGTTGTTGCCGACCATCATAACTAGAAGGTTTTCAGATAAAGAGGATAGTAGCCAAGAGGATAGCAATTGATCTTGCCTCATTCAGTTGATATATTTTGGGTTAACTGTGATTTCAGAGGTATTAAACTCAGTAACAGTCTGTGCAGGTGATGAATGGTTGTTTGAGATGAAGGAGCCATAACCTTTAATTGCAGCCAGAGTCTGTTTTCTCCATAGTAGAAAATTAATATCAGTGAGTTTGATGGAAATAACTGAGGTATGTGTTTAGCTTGCAGCAGTATCATATGTTGTAGTCATATTTTTTTTAAATGCAGAGACAGGCTAAACCTACTCTGATACCATGAAGGAAAAGTAGCGAGCTCTTAGAGAGCTAATAAAGGTAAATATGAGCATAAACGAGTTTCTGTATATATTGATGAATACAATAATTCATTACATTCAACTGAGTAGTGTGTAGATGTTTATAGCAAAACACCTGACTATATCAACCCTAAAATATGCGGCTCAGATCTATATAGAACAGCCTGACAACGGCTAATTCAAATGAGTGTCTAAGATTGTTACAGTATAATCTCATAGCTGCAGCAGGTTTGCCGGATGTAATGTACTAGGGCTGACATCATCTGATAGTGTAGGTCGGTAAGCACGTGAACTAGTATTATCAGGTCGCTGACCAGGTTGGCTCTTATGATCAGGTCGACAATCATGCAACCTATTGCTATGATCATGTAATCATTCATGCGACCTGATTTTTGTTGGTCGCTCTACCTCATGCGACCTGAATTATGTTGGTCGCTCTACTCTATCAATTTTCAAACAAGCAGGGAGATTGGTTAGTTGTAATTTCATGGGTTTTTAAATCATTCACTCGACCACGACCACCTGAATATTGTAAGTCTATTGAGATTACTAATTTTATTTTATTTTATTATAATAGATAAGTTTGATCGGATAGTGTTAAATGTCAAATGTAAATTGATGTGATGGTATTGTATTGGTGGAGATATTAAGAGATTTAAGTTTTATAACAATGACAATCTTTAAATTGCATAAATTATCCCTTAAGTCCAATCTAATTACCAAAAGATTGTTATTTTTAAATTTCAGATTTCTACTTGACATTTGCGTTTTTTGTAATTAGGTAAAATAGTGTGAGTACTTTTTGTAATTATAGGTGTAAATAATGTTTTAAAAGTTGGATCGTGTTAGCCAATTAGGCTGTCTAACAACAAGTTAGGGAGTAATTAAATCGCCAGTTAGACTATATTGGTGAAAAGTAGGAAGCGATGTCAATATGCTTAATCGAGCTAATGAGATAGAAGAATTGCCAATCCAAACTTCAATTATTCATGCGGTCACGGTCCATGGAAGTGGTGGGATGGTTGATACTACGGTTGCTCCACCGTCCGACTAGGAGGTGGTTTCTTTTCTGGGTGTTCTTGCTCCTCCCGATTCCACCCCAGTGGGTCCCACTTAGTCAAAGGAACTTCCCGACGGCCTACACAAGTCTTCAAACCCATACAAGGCTAAAGCCCCTATGTCTTCCCCATCACACTTATCTTTTGAGGATCGCTTACATATGTATGTGATCCGAAATTTGGTCAAACAAGTTTATATGGAGGTAAGGAGCATTGAGGATGAGTTTGGCCGGAAAGTCTATATTGAGGGTTGTTGTGAGGATGATGAGCTCTTTTTTCATAAAGACAAGTCCATTGTGCTTCATTGTACCCAAGATTTGTGTGGAAAATTATCACGCCCCATTTTCGAAAAGTGTAAAATTGGATTCGTTATAAATAAAACTTTCAAAAACAAGGGCATGAGCTTTCAATAAATTACAATCACAACATAAATTGAGTGGAAGCGTGAATAAAACTTAAATATTTATTTGAAAATAGGAGATTCACTTAATGAATCAAAATAGTAGTACTCGACTATTCAAGGAGTTTTAAATAGAAACACAAGTCTCAATATTTATTTGTAATTTGACATAAAATTTAGATACCAATTCATAGAAAGAAAAATGAAATAGCATTGAAAATAGCATCTTCGCATCCAACTCCTCAACCTGAAAAGTTTGATAAAAATGGGTGTGAGCTTTCAACTCGCTCATTGGGGATTTGTTTGTCAAAATTAAACACGAATCATACAAACCATAAATGAATAGCTACAACACACTGTCAGTCGTTCATAGATGTTGGCCAACCATAGATTTAGCTCGAAAGCTAATGTTGTTTTAGCCCGAAAGCTACTGTTGTTTTAGCCCGAAAGCTACTATGGAATGTTGCATTGAGACATAGATAATTCATACAATCGCATTTAACATAAACAAACATAGAACATGTTCGGCAATGTTAAGAAGAAATCATATAAATCATAAATGAATGGCTACAACACACTATCATTGTTTTAGCTCGAAAGCTACTATGGAATGTTGCATTGAGACATAGATAATTCATATAATTGCATTTAACATAGACAAACATAGTTTTGAAAAGAGTTTAGAATCACCCACCTTTAAATGTTGTTTCGTGAAAATGCGAATGTAGATGCTCGTGCTTGAAAATCCTAGTTTCGAGAACCCTCGTTTCCTACATTGAATATAATATCTTAACTTAGAACTTGGATTTAAAATTTAATTTGGAATATTTGAAAAGATAATGAATTCATAACCTTGATTCGAACGCCCGGCCATGGAACTTAAATAAAATGGTAGATATGGATTTCTTTTGGTAGTGTTCTTGAAATTGGAGGGGTGAAAAACAAGATAACTTGAATGTCTTGTGGGCTTAATCGAAAGGGTAGCAAACTGTTGGGGTTTAATTGAACAGTAGCAAAATCCTGGAGTCAATTCGTAAATTTGGWAAAGTGGCTAGGTATAATAACCAAAACCCAGCCCTTAATCCCGTCTTTTACCCCTTCTTACACGTTTCTCTCCAACACAAGAATCGGCAATGGCGACGATGGCGACCCGTAGCGGCAGCGGCAGTAACCCACGGTAACTACAAGCGGCGAAGCACCGGCGGAGGCGACGATGGCGACCCGTAGCGGATCCGAGCGGCGGCGACGCCCAATCGGCAGACGATTTCTCCGCCTTCTCTGAAATCAGAATCGACCGCCGCACTTCTTTCTTCCCCGATCATCTCCGGCGACTGAAAGGATTGACAGCCGCGTGTCCAAGACTCTCTGCCGACGGGAAAGCGGCGACAACAATCTAGGGCAGGCGGCTCGGCTGGAAAAATCTGTGTGCGGTGGTGCGACGGCGAACGGCGGCCAGCGGCTGGGCTCACCTTTGCGAGGCGGCGGCGACGTCTTCCTTTCCCAAAAACAGAAGAAAAATTCGACCGGTCACTTTCTTCTCTCCCTCGATTGCGACTGGACAATTCGGCGGCGGAAACCGGCGACTTCATCGGCGGCTCTGGGCAGTGGCCTAGCTGAAGTACGGCGGCTCTGACAGCGATTTGGTGGCTGACTCAAGCCGTGGGCGGCGGAGGCGACGGCCAGGTGTGGTGAGGCTACTCGGCTGGTGTCCTCGTGGGGCCGCTCGGGTGGAAAACTGAAACAGCGCGAGCATCGTAGGGGTCCGAGAGTGGCGATGGGGTCTTGGTTTGGTTTGGTTTTGGGATGTATTTCGTATTGGTGCCTATCGATTGGTGATGGACCTGTGGTCAGCGGTGGTTCGGGTTGGCAGCCAATCGGTGGTGATTGGGCTGGAATCGGGCTATCGTGGCTTAGCGGTGGCGATGGTGGCTGTGTTGGTGGTGGTTGATGGTTGTCTGCCGGTTTGGTTCGGGGGATTTGATGGCTGCGGTAGTGTTGAATTTTGGGTCTCGATCCTCRGGGTGAGAGCCGCGATCGAGCGGTTGTTGTTGTGGTTGTTCGGGTTGTGGGTTTCGGGTCGCGGAGGATGTTGGGTGGCGCTCGGTCATGGTTGGACGATGATGAGTTTGGCTGGCGACACGTGCTAGTTATGAATTGGCCGGCCACTGGCCTAGAAACGGTCGGGAATGGTAAGGAGTCCGATCGAGGTTGAAACAGAATTCGTTTGGGGGATGGCGACCTTGGGATTTTGGCAATGAGATGAAATCGTTTTCTTAAAAAAATAGAAAACTGAGATTGATTTTTACCTTGCGGCTGTAAATTTGTGAATGTTGGATGAAAATTGGGATTTGTTTAAATACCAAGCATGGGATTAAATTTTTGGAAAGTTAGGGTGTGGTTTAGTGGACTTGGTTTGTCGTTGGGCTCGTTTTTAAAGTCCGAAAAGAGTCGACCCAATAACGACTTAAGTTTTAAATCCAATAATTTCGTGAACGACCCAATAGTATTTTAAAATATTAAAATAACTATAATAAAAATAAATTATAATAATTTTAGAAATTGAAATTATTTTAAAACGAAAATCTATTAATTTGATTATAATAAAAATTTTACAATAAGTTAAGATAATTTAGATAGAGTACAACTACAATATAATAGTCTTTAAAATATATTTAACAATCGCACTAGAAATTATATTAAATAGAAATCCTTAAATCAATTAAATAAATCGTAGTAGTTTTTAGAAGTCGAAATATATATATAAAATTTATTTGGTAACCGAATTGTTAATTCGATTAAATAGAAATCTATGGGTTTTGAATTTGGGATTTGGTAAAAAAAATAAATATAAAAGTAATAATGTTTAAATTTGGCTTTGGTAAAAATAAAATATAATGAAAATAACGTAATTGGATTTGAATAAAAGGCTTATTGGATTTGTAACAATAGAATATAAAAAAAAAATATTGGCCTCAGCATAATAAGAAAATAAAAACTTGGGCGTTACAAAAATATTGTTTATGTGTCGTTGAGGGTAATGACAACTTTTTAGAGGGGGGGGATAAATCTCAACTAGAGGAGACCTAAGGATGGGAGGAGGAAACCCGTCTATTTGCAGTAAGGACTCGACAAATGCGCCAAAATTCTTGCTCAGTTTCATAAAGACTGAGACGATACCCATTCGCACGCTCGGTTTTAAATTAGACCTCACCGACGGTGGTATAAACAACGCACCGACCTTAATAGATCTGAGCACTCCTCTCGGAGTAGCCAGATCAACTGGCGAAGCTTGGACCACTCACGTTTATAGTGACATTTTTTGTGTCTCTTCCTCTCTAGAAGTGTGCGCAGCTGGGAAATTCTTTCGTGAAAGTTGGGATTTTCCGTTGAAAGGAGGAAATTCTAGTTGAAGAAGGAGAGATTTTTCTTCTTAAGGGTATCAATTTCTTTTATCAGAGATTCGGGAGCCATAATGATAAGCCAAAAATAGGAAAAAATATGTTTATATAAAAGGTGCATAGTACAGGAGATAATATTAAGGTTTCCTTAACTTAAGGAAACCTTAAAACCCAACGGACAAAAAAGAAACGAGCATAAATATGGTTTAGTATAAGGTAGATATGAAAAATACAAATCAGCTAAAAAAAATCCAGAGCAGATGACCAGCCCACGCCCCATAATCTTTCGTGCTCTATTCATCGCCGACCTGCCTAGTCACCCCGACGACCTCCCCAAAGTCTTTCTCGAACTGAGATCCGCTTTGAAGCTCGCCCAGATCAGCGAAGGTTGGGGAAGGAATTATCGTTGGTAAGCAAGCGTCAGCGACTGCTCAGGGGGGGAGAAGAGTTCGGGACGAAAGCACATAAGACTTGAAGGACGTGTTCTGCAAACTCAGGAGCCCCGAACTTGTGAAGACGGTCGTCCTCCTCGACGTGGGTGAAGCCTGTAGGCTCAAGGGGATCCTTCAAGGGGATGGTGCGGTCGAATGGGGAAGAGGGGTTCTCTTTGGACCATTTCTCCTTGGCATCAAACCCGAAATGATGGAAAACCTCGGCTTCAGGGATGAGAAGATCATACAGCTCGATAGAGTGAAAAAGGTCCTGCATAGTCACTTCTCGGGTTGTTTGAATAAGGCTCAACCCCTCTTTGGAATTGAAAAACTCAATTCTCCCCTCAGCTCAACCTTCAGACAAGCCCTTAGTCCGAGCCTCATCGATCCGCTTTCAAGCCTCTTCCGCCTGAAGGAAGGCTTCAACTCGCGCCCTCCCTTCTCCCTCTTAAGCTTTCTTCAGCTCGACTTTGGCTGCCTTCAGTTCAGCATCCCTCTCTATGATCTGGCTCACCAGCCTTTGCTCCTTCCCTTTAAGGGTCGCGCGTTCTTTGTCCAGGTCGGTGTTCATCTGAGAATCCCAATCTCGGGACACCAAGATGGCCCTTTTGAAAGCGGCTGGTAAAAAAAATAATAATAAAATAAAGTAATATTAAAAAATAAAAAGGAGGACGAACAGAGGAATAAGATTGTTACCTCGCTTCATCCTGGCAAAAAGACTCGACCAGCTCATGGTCTGACCACTTCTCCAGGACGTGGCGGTCAGCAGAGGGACATTGCCCTTGAATGAAGTGGCTGCCACTTCCCCAGGGCAGTCCAAAACAGATGAGCTATTGAATAAGCTTAAGTTAGGGGTCGCCACCCTAGACCCCAAGGGCGTGACCTCTTACCCAGTTCAGGCGCGCTTGCTTGTGTAAAGCGCTTGCTCTTCCCCTAAATCGAAGCGAGCTATTAGGTCAAAGTCAGGTCTTGCTGGCTCCTCTGTCTTGGATGTTTCCTCTATCGTGGTAGATCCTCCAGCTCTAGCCATTTCTTTGAGAGGCCCCTTTTCGGTGATGGGTGCAGACCTTTGTTGACGTGCGGCCATCCTCTTTTTCATCATGGTGACTGCAAGAATATTTTACAAAAAAGGTTAATGGAAATACTAAAATAGTACCAAATTCTTAGTAGATAAGGAAAACAGGAATGGAAAAGACAGAGCTGGATAGCTCTTCCAGTATACCAATCTCAGGAGATAAAGGGCCCGACTCCTCCTTGGAGTTGAAGAAGCTCAGGACGGGGGAAGTGAGGAGCTTGGAAAGATGGAAGAAGTTTTCGTTTAAGGTACAGATGATCTTTTTTTAAGAAGGAGGTCATTCTCCTTTCGTCAGATGAGCCTGAGCAGGAAAGGTGCTGATGGATATCGGGGAAAAACCCCAGTCGCTCGAGCAGTGAACAAAGAAGAACTTTTTCCTCCAGGCCTTATTAGAGGAAGAGTTACCGGTCAAAAATCGAATGCCAAATCGGACCGATAGGTAGAAGAAGCCGTAAGACGAGCTTTTGGCCTGGAAGAGGGAATAGAATAGCTAGGCCGTGGGTATAAACCCAGAAAATTGCGCCTCTAGATGAAACCCTACTATTATCCTAGAGGCATTAGGTACAAACTGATGTACCAGAATCCGGTACATCCGGGACACTGCCAGTACGAAAGGGTGAATGGGAAGACTCAACTCGGCCTGGAATTGGTCAATGAAAAAGTTTAAATGATCAGAGATAGGCCGAGATGGTCTTTCACCCGCATCAAGATTGACCAGGGAAAACTCGCCAAAAATCTGGAATTTGGCTCTCAGCCCTTCCAGATTCCGATCACTAATGGTTGAAACGATATTGTCCTGGCCATCGCCTGGGACAGGATAATTCCATTTGTCGAAAGAGGTTAAAAACAGCGTTGTAGAAGAAGATGTGGATAAGTGGAACGAGGAAGAAGAAGAATAAAAAGAAGAAGACGAAGGCATAACTAACAGTTTGCAAGGGGAGAGAAAATACCTGGTTTGAGGTGAGAGAGAAAGCTCTGATTGGAGGAGAATAACGAAAGGAATTCTTGGTGAGGAAGAAAGGTGAGGCAGCAAAAGTGAACAAATGAACCGCAAAATATAGGGATATATATGTTTTGAAAAGGACTTTTTAGGAAAAAGAGGATTTGGCAGGATATGCGCATTTAATGCATGTAAAGGAATAGTACACAAAGATGCGTGGTGGGAATGCTAACCGATTGAGGGAAACCGAGGCGTCACATCTCACCCCAACAATCCAGGGGGGCTGATTGGTGTGACCGGATTTGATCCTGACCTGAAATGATTGCAAACCTCGACGCAGCTCAGGTAAGGCAAGTTGGGGTGAGCCTAATCCAAGTTCTACGCCATGAAGAAGAAATCAGGAAAGAGATAGCTTGGGTTGAGTCTATGACTTGAGAGAACTCATCTTGACCTGATCTTAATTCCTAAATAAGGCTTTATAGTGGACAGTTCAGGAATGCACAAAAGTCTTAGACTAAGCTCGAGGAGCTCAGGTCATCCAAAAAGGGCGACCCGGTCATGTCGTCCAAAATAATGGTCCAGGATTCACGGGACTATTTTCGGGATTTTGGAAAGGCCCCCAACAAACCGAGGGTATTAATATCCCAGCCAAGGGTAACAAAGGTATGCCATTCTTATATTTACACATTTACTCTAATGCCTAAAACGCTTACTGACTTAAGCATCGGAGAGGGTTTCACCGGAATTCCTCCGGTGGTCCTTTCTAACTTGGTTTTGTGAAGCAGGTCAGGTTAACTTCAAAGAGGAGAGCAGGAGATTTCTGGGATAAATATTTCCTGGGCGAAATAGCTAGGTACCAAGTGTTAGAACTGAACAGTCTAAAGTTTGGTTGTCCCATTGAACCAAGTTCTTGGGATCTCCAGTCATCATGGTTGGGTGTCCACTAAAGACCGTTCTTGTTTTGTGTATTTTTCCCCCATTCCCTCTAGCAATATATGAAATTTATTGGTGTAGACTCTTTATAAACGGGTTCATTATATTTTCCTTTGATTTCACATAATCAATGGAAATCCCTCTTGAGATCAATTCTCTAACGGTATTCTGTCTCTGACAAATATGTCGCGATTTACTGTTATACATTTAATTGTAAACCCTTGTGATAGCAGCTTGATTATCGCAATGTATCATAACCATTGATGTTGGCTTCCTCCAGCATGGAATATCTTCAAGAAAATTTCGAAGCCACTAAGCCTCTTCACCACCTTTATCCATAGCTATGAACTCTAATTCCATGGTGGACCGGGCTGTGCACGTTAACTTTATGGATCTCCAAGACACAACACCACGACCGATGGTAAAGACATACTCACTTGTGGAGTGTGAATCCTTAGAATCTGATCTCCAGTTAGTATCGCAGTACCCTTCTAGTACTTCTGGATATCTCGTATAATGAAGCCCATAATCCAAGGTGTATTTCAAGTATCGTAATACTCTAGTTAACTCTTTCTAGTGAGCACTGATGGGATTACTTGAGAACCTACTTAGTTTTTCACTAAATAAGCTAGATCTGGTCTAGTAAAATTAGACAGGTACATGAGACTCGCAATGATCCTAGCATATTCCAGTTGAGTCACTGGATCACCCTTATTTTTTACTAAACGAAGGTTATCATCAATTGGAGTTTTAGCCATTTCACCATCAAATGAATTAAGTCTCTTCAGTATGCTATCACCTAACTCACCATTCAAGAACGCTGTTTTCATATCCATTTGATAATACAAAAAAATCCGAGAATACCGACGGCCATTTCCAACGGTAAGCCATCGGTAATGGCGTTACCGATGGAAATGTTCCGTCGGTGAAACCCTCGTCGGTAAAAAAATTACCAACAAATTTTTTTTCTCTGTCGGTAAAATACCGACGGACTCCAATTTCGTCGGTATTACCGACAGATCTTAATAAATTAATAAAGATTTAAAAAAAATACCGACGAACTTTTTTCCGTCTGTAATTGATTTATTAAAAAGGTGAAAATAAAACTAACGGACGGATTAAAGTGTGTCGGTAAATTAAATTTAAAAAAAATATACGTGTGGGTTTTGGCCAGCCAGCCCCCAGGCCACCCATTAATCACAAATAAAACCTATCATATGTCGTTGGGGGGATTCAAACACCATCTCTCGCGCTCAAAGCCTACCCATAAACGACTAGGCTAACTCGATTTCTTGTAAGTATTTGACATTATAATATATATACATACTTATGTTATATATATAATAAATAATATAATTATAATATGTCTACATATATAATTTATTTATATATAATACTTATATTATACATATATATTATCAATATTTTATATTATATTATAATTACATATAAATAAATATTATATAATATTAAAATTATAAATATATATTAATATATTATATACATATATGTTATATATATATATAATATATTTATATATATAAATATTATACATTAAATATATATTATAATATATATTATATATAAATATATTTTTATATTATGTATATATATATATATATATAAAATAATAATACATATTAATAAACTATATAAAAATATTATAAATGTTATATATATATATATATGTATACGATATTATAAATATATATACATATACATATACATATACATATATACATATATATATATATATAAATATTTCTAATTATAATATATTATATATTATAATATATGGATTATATGTATATTTATATATATAAATGTATATATTATATAATTTAAATATAATTATAATATAATATATATTTAATATGTTAATATATTTATATATAATTTAAATATTATATATATATGTGTGTGTGTGTGTGTGTTAGATGTATTATATTATTCATTATAATTATAAATATTATACATTATATTATATTTATATAATTATATATATATATATATATATATATATATTAAATAATAATTAAAATTAACAATACATATGTTACTAAATAATAATATATATTAATAAAAAAGTCGTGAATAATAAATAAAATAAATATAAATTAAAACAATTAAGTTACCGACGGAAATATCCGTCCATAATAAATAAAATTAAAAAATATTATAAAAAATGAATAAATAAAAAAAATGTTAAAAAAATGATTTTACCGACGGCCATTACCGTTGGTATTTTGTCGGTAAATGAAAAAATTTTAAAAAAAATTACCGACGGATAAATCTACCGACGGTTTACGTCCGTCGGCACGCCTTCGGTAATTTTGGCCGTCGAGAAAAGTCATCGGTAATGCCGGACTTTTGCCGACGGATGCTAGCTGTCAGTAAATTCCGTCGGCATTTTCGTGTTCTTTTGTTGTGTGATGGATTTCATAATTGTGCAATGCAAAAATCACCAAAATTACCCTAATAAAAGTAATTCTAGTTACATGTGAGTAAGTATCAAATAAGTCATATCCTTCTCTTTATTTAAAGTCTTTGGCCACCAGCCTAGCTCTACACTTATCAATCGAGCCATCATATTTATACTTTCTCCTTAAGACCCACTTGCATTCTAGGGGTTTATTACAATGGGAAGATCAGCCAACTCCCATGTATGATTCTGCATGATCGAATCAAACTCAGCATTGATAGCTTCTTTCCATATGGGAGCATCAGGACTAGACAAAGTTTATTGAATGGTACAAGGTTCATTATCTAACAAATAGATCACGAAAATTGGACCAAACATTTTAGCTATCCTAGCCCTCTTACTCAGCTTTGGTTCATCATCATCACCATCTTATGATGCATCTTGAACTGCAAGAGATGTTGCTTGATCTTCAGCATCACGAGATCTCTTGTTAGAAACATCACCATTTTCTTTGCAAGGATTTTTGTATTCAAAGAATACTGCATTTCTTGATTTAATGGTTGTTCCTTCAATCACATCAAGTATATCAGACTTGTGTACTAGGAATCTATACGTAATCCTATTATGTGCATATCCAATGAAGATACAGTCGACTGTTTTAGGTTGTATCTTCACTTTCTTTGGCTCCAGGACTTTTACCTTAGCCAAACACCCCTACACTATGAGGTAACTGTAAGCAGAAGTTTTACATTTCCATAACTCATATGGAGTGTTTTCATTTCCCGTGTGGGGTACCTCTAGCAGAAAGGATCGTCTCCCCCCACATATTCGGGGGTAACCCTAAACTGATTAACATAGCATTCATCATTTTTTTCAGTGTCTGATTCTTGCATTTAGAGACACCATTTGAGTTAGGTATGTAAGGAGCAGTTGTTTGATGAATTACGTCATGTTCAGCGCAAGATTCCTCACACAGTGAGTGTAAGTTGATTCTCAACTTCATATTCGAAGACTTTAAATCATCAAAAGCTTCGTCTGTGCCCCTTAGCAAATAAACATAACAAATTATTGTGCAGTAATCAATGGAAGTAATAAATTACTTTTTGCCCCACTAATTTGCACACGTTTCATATCACATATATTCGTATGAATTAATTCTAGAGGTGCATAACTCTTTCCACCGTACGAAAAGATACTTTTGGTATCTTAGTCTAAACACAAATCTCACATTTATATTTTAAGTCAAAATTGTCATTTAATTGTAAATCATATTTATCAATTTTATTGGACTTTATTATGAGTTTTATATCGTAGCTTCAATGCTAGAATACCCAATTTCCAAATAAGCACATAAGTCCAATAATTATGAATTCTCATAATTTTTTATGAGATTAACTATCTCATGTTAGCTATCTCAATATCTACTATACTTGACCAACAACGTCATATTTTCCACCGTTGGAAAACTTAATTGATATGAGAAACTCCAACAATTTAAATCTCAAGATCCAGTTCATAAATTAAATTCAAATTTAATTCACATCAAACTTTATAAATTTTATCCAAACAATGAGTTCACATTTATAAGTTTATAGAATTTTTAAGTCGATCAAACTTAAAATTAACAGTTAAATAAATGAATTTCTAAGTCGATCAAACTTAAAATTAACAGTTAAATAAATTTGAAACCCAGACCTCAAAATTTATAATAAATGTAGCCCGAAATTAGACTTAAATTATACTTTAATACATTGAGCTCAAATAATAAATATGACTCAAAACAATTTGATATTCGGGCCCATAACTCTATCCATGGTACAAGACCAAAGAGTCATCTTTCAAATTTAATAGGCCCAAGGCAATGCTACCTGGCCCAACAATTAAGACCCATTAAAACCCAATTCTTCATCCAATTCAGCCCAAGTCAAAACTTAGCTTTCTTAATTAATGAAGCCCAATAAATACATGTTGGTGTTGGGTCCACCAGAATTGAACCAAACAAAAGGCCTATTTCCAAATAGCTTAATATAATTTGTTGCTTAAACAGGCCCACATAAAAACGGCCCAGTCATTAAGGCCCGTGTTTAGAATTATTGAGTCCAATAAAGGCCCAAAATAGCTTGACCCACACACAAGCCCAACAAAAGCCCTAGGCCTTTTCGTAAATCAGCCCCATTTTAATATATAAGGCCCAGCATAACATGGCCCAAATCAAGCTCGTCAAAAAACCCTTTCTTCTCCGCAAGATCAGCCGTCAGACGCCATTAACACTCCAGGAGCTTACGATTACCTCCCAAAACGGACCAGATCCACCGCCGCTCAAGTCCGTCGCCGCCTCATCTTCCGGCACCGCCACCATTGATAAGTATCTGCAGCAAAAACAAAGGCTTCATTATATAGTCGACCAGCCGCAAACGTCATTCGCCGCCAGCAATTTCTCCGATGCCTATCAACAGACGGCAGAAGAGTGCCCAGCAAGTTGACCGTTCCAACTCCGATTCCGGCCGATTCCGCTGCCGTGCAAGGCGTTTAATCCTCTCGTCAACATCGCAGCTACCTCCGCTAAGTATCGTCGCCGACGGCTATCGCCTGCTCCGACCAGATCGATAGCCGCCTGATTTTCCTTTCGCCTCAATAGATATTTACTGATTATACACAAAATCTGAAAACAATTTGATTTTAATTCATCGATTGTGCCAAGGAATTGGATGAAGTGCACGGCGAGGGCTCAATTGGGCTGGGCTACTACGGCGAGTCGAGATAGCCCGGGCTTGTACAGGTTGCTCGGTTAGGGTTTCATCGGGCTCGCCGGCAGGCTTAATCTCAGGCTCAACGATGGATTTCGCTGACTGAGCGAGGAAGCCTTCGGCATAAGATTTGCGTTGTTATTATTTTAATTATTATTTTTTCTTTTCGGTGATTTGATGATTCAGATCTAGCCCCATGAATAGTAAATTTGCCTTCAAGTTGAAAACTTTAAGACGCAGCAACACCAACTTTGACGCTAGTTCGTTCGACTCCCATTAGATCCGTCAGATCCAATAATTCAAATTGCAATCAAAATTTCAAAACAATTACGTGATACAATAATAAATTGGAATAAAATGGGGAAATAATTTGAACTAACAAATCTAACGCAATTAAACACGCAATTAAATATATAAACGAAAATAAATAACGAAACAAAAAAGGTAAGTATCGAGACGACCGAACTATTTCTTTAATATTCTTATTGAGAAATCAATTCGATCACCCTAGAAAACTAACTGCAGACTATATGATGCGTGAAACAAATATGAATATGATGTGTATGCAGGTCACCATAGCGAACGAAAATTGGTCGGACATGCAAAATTTAAATTTATACTATATGATATGTACGGGAACTGGTCGGACAACTGAGCAAAATCTAACTGTAGACATATGATATGTATGCGGGTCACCCTAGCGAATGAAAATTGGCTAGACAACTAAGCAAAACATGAGAACTGACCGGTCTAACTGTAGGCTATATGATATGTATGCGGGTCACCCTAACGAATGAGAACTTGCCCAACAACTGAAAAAAAAAATGAGAACAGGCCGGACAATTGAGCAAGATTTAACTGTAGCCCCATGAAAGAGTAGTTTTTAGTGGTTTTGAAAATAAAGGTTCATGTGGCTCGGTATTATCGAATTTCGATTCAATTGAAGGATTCAACGTGTTTATAACTTGAAGAAATAAAAGGAAAATGAAAATAAAGCAATTAAACTAACTAAACTAAACTAGGTAATGAAATTGCAAGTTGGTCGGATGCCTCGTCGTATGCCTCGAATATGAAAATGCAAGCAACAATGAAAATTAAAAAAAAAAATAAACAAGCAATGTTTCACCAATTACAAGCATGAAAGCTCAAGGTACAACCATACTTGCATGAACATAAAATTCTAAATAATGCAAATTGATAAAAATCGAAAGCATGAATAGAAAGAGGAATGAAAAATGACGTCAAAGTTTAATACTTTATGAGAATTAACAAGCAACAAAGCCTAGATCTAGGATTAAGTATGAAACAAAACATGAAAATAAAAATAAAAAATAAAGCACATGAAATACTTAAAATAAAAACGATCCAAGACTCGATCTATGATCTAGACGTGTCACTCATCTAGATTCCATAACCAATTCTTAAGATCTAACAAGAAATCAAGTAAATAAGACAAAAGGCCTAATATGAAGAACGTGAATAAAACATATGAAATTACTTGAAATTAAAACAATCAAGGACTTGATCTATGAATTAGGTGTGTCACTCAACTAGATTACATAGTCATCTAACAAGATTAAACTATAATTCTAATACCTAAGGCAAAAAGTATAAAATGAAGAAGAAGCATGAAATTAAAGAACAAAGCATAAAAAAAGAAAGCTTACTTGAATTAAAGAAAAATAGTAACAAGCTTGAATTAAATTGCATCAAAATAAAATTCAGGGGAGTACTTGAATTCATCTTGAGCTTACAAACCCAAGGAAAAGCTTGAAAATAAATCTAGAGAGAGAAAATAAATCCCAAACCCAAGCTTGGGTTGGGAGGAGGTGTTTTTACAAAAATGAGAGTTGGGTTATATTTATAATAGGTTTAATTGGGTTTAAATGGGTCAATTTGGACTTTAAAGGTTTAATTTCCCGGGTTTGACCAAGCTTGACCCAAAAATAGGTTCCCTAGCCACTTGGCTAGCCCTTTTGGCTTGGTTGGCTTGGTCTTGGGGGTGCATGGCTCGTGGTGGCTCGGTCCTGGGCGAGCCTGGGCTGGGGGGGGGGGGGGGGGGGGGTGCACTGACTGAAGGATGGAAAGAGACGGCTGGGGTATTGGCGCGCCTAGGCACTGAAGATGGCAAGAGGCGGGCGCTGGAGATGGCAATAGGTTGGCACTGGAGATGGCAGTGTTGCCTTGCGCCATGCCTTGGGTGCTGGAGATGGCAGGGCTGCCTTGCGCCATGTCTTGGGCGCTGGAGATGGCAGGGCTGCCTTGCGCCATGTCTTGGGCGCTGGAGATGGCAGGGGCATGGCTAGGGATGGCTACCATTTCAGAATGTTTTTCCCTTTTGAGCTCCTTCTTGGCAACAAGTTTGGCTTCGGTTTTGGCAAGGCATTGCTAGTATTTTGGCCTTCAATACTTTTACCTATGAAAATAGGGATTTTGAATATAAAAACCCAAAAATTTCTCTAAACCTCAATTTAAATGAAGTCATTTAACCCAATTAAATATAAAATAAAAAAGAAACACTAAAACAAGAAAAACAAACTAGAAAACCTAACTAATCGATTCAAAAACTACTAAAAAAATATAAAACCCTAATTAAAAACACGAGAGAAACACCAAGATTACATGCAAAACAGCCCACTACAAATAAAAATTGGATTCGCCGACGGCCATATCCGTCGGTAAACCACTTACCGAAGGATAACAGTTGTCGACGAATCCTTTGTCAGAATTTCAATTGCCGATGGATATTTGACCCATCGATAAATCTCGGCGGCTTTCCGACCGCAATTTGCCGCCAGTAAGCTGATGTGGGCATTCTTTTTTTTTTTTTTTTACGTATGGATATTACGCCTGTCGATAATTAATTAAATAAATATATAATAGATTTACCGACAGAACAATGCACGTCGGTAAATAGTTAAATAAATAAATAATCAATAACGACGGATAAGATGACCGTCGGAAATTAATTAAATAAATAAATAAATAAAATACTGTTTAATATTATTGACAGATGTGAAAGCCGTCGGTAAATGTATTTTTATTTTTTTAATATTATTTTTATAATATGAAATAATGAATTTTTTTTTTCATCCACCTATTTACAAATATTTAAAAAAAAGCGCAAATGCAAAATAAATTAAATAATATAAATATGGATTATAATCAAATGAACTCGACAATAATAATTCAAAATGAATTCTACAAAAAAAAAATCTAAAATTTCGAGATCAATCTAATCACCATGAGGGGGAGGGGAGGGGAGGAGGAGGAGGTTGTGCTCCCATCGCGGCCACAATACGCTCCTCAAGCTATCATTGGAGTCGCTGCTCGAAATCCATCTAGGCCTGCGCCTGTGCCTCACGCATCATCTGCAACTCATATTGAGAATGCGTTTGTGCATCTTTCAACCTCTGCAACTCCTCCCGATGCCTCGTCTCAGCCTCCTGATGCCTCGTCTCACCCTTCTCGAACTGCGTCTGCAGCTTCTCCAGACAAGGATCGACCTGCTGGGATGACGTAGAGGTGTATCCTGTATCGAACTCCTTGGCGAGAGCTCCCGTCCTTAATCGTTGACCCTTCTTGGGACTGACAACGGAGAGGTAGACGTCGTTCGGGTCGATAAACGTGCCAGACTCCTGTGATGCAGCTCGTCTGCTCTCAAAAGTAGTCTGAACCTCTATTCGATAGATAAAACAAAATCGTTAATTATTTTCATGCATAATAATGACAAAAAAAAGTTAATATATAAATTAATTTGAGTTTAGAAATTAAACAAATTTACAGCTATCCGTTGAGATTTGGGGTCCGTAAACGAGTCGTCGCCTTTCTAATGCAGACTCAATAGAAGCTCCTACGCACTGGGTTCCCTACGCGTCTCCTCCCGCTGTAACAATTAATTTATTATTTTATAATATATATATATATATATATGTATATATATATATATTATTTGAATTATAAAATTTTAAATTTATATGTATAACTTACGATGTTATCTCGTATGCGATTCGCCCCCCAAGACCCGCCTATATGCTTAGATATTCCAGTACGAGGACCCTCAGGCTCGTGCATCCGTTTCCTGCTAGACCTCTGTGACCTCTCAACCTACTCTGGCCTTGCCTACGCCTCCTGCTAAGCCCTCCAAGTCTGCTCGCCAACAGCTAACAGTATCTCTCCCCTGGCATCATACGCCTGCCTCCAATCATTAAGAAGGCTAGACAAGCATAAGACATAGATACGTAAAAGGCTTGGCGCATAGCATCATCAGAATATCGCCTCCGGTCTCAATAAAATAAACTCTATAATAAAGCATATTTAAGACAACATAAAATAAGTAATTAGTTACACAAATGTAAACATATGTAATGCAATAATTTAAGTTTGTATTTAATGTAAATACCTAGAACAGAGGCCACCACGTGTCACGATGATCTTGAGGAATATGCCTATACCTCTATCCAGCTGGGTGTACACGAGCCTCAAGGATCCTTCTAAGAATCGCGGGTAAATCTTTAGAGCTACTCCGCACTCTAAAAACATATAAATTAGAATGAAAATTTTTTAGAAGTTGCTTACAATTCATAAAAATATAATTATTAATAAAAATTATTAAATACTATAATAATTACCTCCGATTGACTATATAAACAAGGATGCCTCCAGAAAGTCGACAACACTCATCATAAATAAGAGGGCTCTCTGGTGCAGTCTCGGGAGGTGTCGGTCCATCCAGATCTACGTCATCTAAACCGTCAATCATATCACTAGAGGTCGTCGACACAACTGGCTCTGACGATGAGGAGTCGAATAAACTATAACCTGAGGGACTAGATGATCCTGAACGACCACCTGATCCTGAACGACTAGCAATACTCTTCCCCCTCATTTAAATGACCTCAAACACATTGAAATTAAATTAATAACAAATAAAATTAAAATAATATATTATTTTTTAAATGTTAATTAATTAATAACGTTATAACCTTAAACGACACAAATTAAAAACTAATCATCGTCGTTTGTCTCTTTTTCGCTTATAAACTCATTTTCCATATCATCAACATAATCGACAAGTTCGGCATCGGCATCTATGACAAGTGGGTCATTAAGTTGGAAATCAACATCCTCCAATTGGATTACACCATGCATTTCAGCAACATCCTCTTGAAACGATTCCTCAGGCATTCGCTCTTCTATGAAATCTATTGTTGATCTCACCATAATCTTCAAGTTGCCAACCAGTCGACCATGTCCCGTCTCAAACTCGAATACGGGCAATAATAAACTTAAGTAGCTTGGGCGAATGGCTCGTAACGATTGAATCTACGTTTATTATTAACGTCGACATGCTTATATTGAGAGTGCACTCTCGTGCCTGTTGGAGTTAGATCAAACCACTCGCATTTGAACAAGAGTGTGCTTACAGACCCCGAATATTCAAGTTTGACAATCTCTACCAAACAATCGTAATAGTCATATTCATCTTCTCCATAAGTTGATCCTTTTATACAGACCCCAATGTTAGATGTAGATCGTTCTGATCTGTATGCAATCGTGTGAAATCTGTATCCATTTATCTTGTAGCCATTGAATATAGTCACACAATGCGATGGATCGAATGCTAGACTCTTAATGTAATTATTGGTTACACTATTCAAGAGTTCCCTAACCTATAATATATGACGTAAAGTTACATTATCCTAATATGAATCCGTTATATATATATATATATATATATATAAACAAACCTCACAAAATTTGACTCACGTAGTTTTCAAACCAAATGAGAAATTTATTTTCTAATTTCCCAATTAATTCTTCATCTGAAATGTTCGATTGTTGGCGTTTAATGCCCTCCGTGAAAAGGCTGCATATTTAACGAAGTAAAATATTGTTATAATCAGTTACATCAAGTAATACATAATATATTGTTTATAATCAATTATACCTGCTAAGATCCTCGAGTTCATCACAATTTAGTAATACGTATTTTATCGCCGCATCAAACTCTTGATCTGACAACCATTTTTTTCCTGCTACGGATGAGAAGGGTTCACCATAATTTTTGAATACTAATGGAACCTCATCACCGTCGTCTCCATCATTCTGAACGTCTTTATTACGCTTCAAGTTTGTTCTTTTAGTGGAGACTTTTTTTTTCATCTCGAAAGCCATATCATATTACAATATGACACAAAATCAATTGGAAGAGTTTCACACTTCATTTTCTTGAAAAATAGAACAAAGTACTTGTCGTTAACCATTAAACATAAAAGCACAGAAGGTTTTACAGCAAACAATCAAATTACATATTCTTGATTTATAAGAAAAAGAAAACCATTAACCAGAGGATTTTCCTATTTTTTGTTGCTTTGACCTCCAGATTCACTATCTCCAGTTGCTGAGCCGCCTTCTTAGACATCTTTTCTTGAAGAGCCTTAGCATCCCTTTCACAGCGTTGTTCTTGGATCAACCCATCATCCTTCATCTTGCTTTTGCCTTTACGATCCTGAGCCCTTTCTCTATCACGATCCCTTTAACTTCCAAGGTTCATGGCGAAACGACGCCGGAGCAGCCGAAAAAGAAAGTCCGCGTAGAAATCCCTACTCGCCTTCTTCTAGTGGAGACTGTATCTTCAAAGTAGTACGAACTAAAAGTTGACGCCTCTTCAATTAGATAAGCATTTGCTATCGAGCCCTTGACACTTGATTTGTTCCTCACACTATTTTTAAGTTTACGAAGATAACTTTCAAAATGATACATCCACCTATACTGTACTGGACCAACAATTCTTGCCTCATGATTAACATGGATTTGTCTTTATTTTAGTTAGTATTTTAGTTCGTTTTTGTTCTTGTTTTTGGTGTAAGTTGGATAGATTGAGCATATTTTCGTATTTTCTTATCTCCAACTTATTTTATCATATTTTAATTATAATTAATTAATTTTAAGTTTATTTTAGGTATTTTGAAGTTCTTTGATCTGGAGATAGTCGGGGGAGGGCCTACAAGTGAAGTTTCAGCGAAAATGGGTCTCGATTTGAAGTATTTAAGCTGACACTGGGTACCAGGTGACACTAGGGATGGAAATATCGCCCCGACCCCCGAGGGTCAAAACTCTCGGAAAACCGAGGGTCAAAAACCTTCGGAAAACGAGGGTCCTAGACCCTCGGAAAACCGAGGGTCAGGAACCCTCGGAAAACCGAGGGTGATAGACCCTCGGAAAAGCCCTCGGAAAGCCGAGGGTTATGGACCCTCGGTTTTTCTTTTTTTTTTTTAAATTTTAATTTCTGTTTATTAAAAAATCCCAAAAAAATTGAAAAATATAAATGAATATACAAATTAATAAACCAATTATTATAATAAAAATATCTGAAAATTTAGAATTATTACATCCGTTCGACACAGTAACAAAATTTATGTAAATCAAAATATCCTAAGATGGGGGGGTGGACTGCTGTAAACGAGCATACAGCGAGGCCATCTGGGCGTTCATCTGCGCCTGAAATGCCTCCTGCTGCCGGCGCTGCTCGTCACGCTCCTCCTCACGTCGTCGCTCAGAATCGACGTATCGCTGCTGGATCAGCTCGAGCTCCGCCCTCTGCGCCTCCTGAGCTCGTCTGGTGGCCTCCAACTCCTCTCTCTGCGCCTGGAGCTGTGCCTCGAGCTCTCTGACCTGCGTCCGATCAGACTGAGAGGAGGTGGAAGAAGAGCTGCCTCTGAGGAAACCCTTTGCAGCAGCGAACGCCTTCCCGAACGAGCCGGTGCCGTAGATCTTTCCCTTCTGCGACCCGACGACGTCGAAGAAAACGCGATCAGAATCAACCTCGGTGCTCGCATCCTGGGAAGACGCGCGTGCCCTCTCCAGGTTTCGCTCGTACTCCTCCTGAAAATACAACTCGTTAGTAAGTTTTAGATTAAAACCAAAAAACAAATTAAAAACAACAAAGATACTCACATTAACAGTACTGGATCTCGCATCGATCCACGAGCCGTCGTCCCTCATGTGAGTACGAACAAAAACCTGGTGCGCCTTGGCCGGCTCACCCGTCTCCCGCTCCTGTATCGAAATAGAATTTTCAAATAATTAACATTAAAATTAAACAAATAAATAATATATTATTATATTCCAAAATTACTTACGATATCAAGAGCATAATCGATATTAGATCTAGCTCCCCCCTGTGCTTCGACATCCCAGTACCCGGCCCAGCACGCTCGCTCTTCCTGTTTCCGGCTGCACTGGTCGGATCTGGCCTTATTCTCAGGCTTATCCCACTCGGCCTTCCAAGCCCTAGTTGAAACGCGTGATATATAATGTGTTATAAATTATCTATTATAAGTAAAAAAAATCTAATTTAATAAGAAAATATATAACAGAATCATTTACCTCCAGAGCGATGGGGTAACGCATCGATGCAGCTGACCACCATGAGTATCATGAAACTGCTTATACTCGTTCAAAACCTTCCCGTACTTCTCCCCGATCATCGAAAAAATACGTCCCGTATTTGCTGAACACTATACGCAGCCGGGTCCCAATAACAAAATCCCCTACAAAAGAAAATAATAATTACATTTCAATTGATACATATGATTGTGCATTTACATTACAGATTAACAAATTTGGATATAAAATAATAATTACCTGAAATGTTTCCCACCAAAACTCCTTAGTCTCCGAAGGGACTGCCTTATAGCACCACCCGGCCTCTTGGAGATCCCTCTCGAAGATCTCCCGCAGTATGGTAGTCACCTTACCATGTCTGCTGTGTAGCCTGTATTCAATTTTTTTTTTTGTTACGAATATAATTTAATCACAACGATAATTAAAATTTAAAAATCATTAATTTACTTACTTCTTCCCTACAATATAAACATGAATCCCCCCCCTCTCTGGTCGCGAAGAAGTACCCCGCATCAGACGGTGTATGGATGGGTGTGTGTGATGTCGGTGTCGGTGTATGGGTGGGTGTATCTAGCGTCGGCGCTGAATGATCAGCGCCGAGACCCACGTAGTCATCCTCGAAATCAACCAAACGATTGGCCGAACCCATATCGGATCGACCAATGCTGCTGGAACCTCGACCTCTCGGCATCTGATAAAATTATTAAATAATAATACGAGCAATTTACAGAACACAAGTGGACAATTCGGGATTTAGTATCGAACTCTCTATTCGATACAAAATCCCAAACGAGGCTAAGGTATATTGTTTATAAAGAGTGTATCTTGGATCGAACATATTTTGAACCGTTTTTAGATAGATGAAACCTCCACGGCCGGCGCCGTACACCACGTCATCACAGACGTATACATCAAGTAATAAATCAAATCATTTAAGCAATATATAAAAAAAAATATGTACTCATAACACAACATGCATACCGATCACCACGGTACTTCACCACCACTATCACGAACAATTTAAAATCATTTTGAAAACCACCGTCCATTTTGAAAAAAAATTTGAAAACCGTTATTGGAGGGACGAAACCTCCCGGCCGGCGCCGTACACCACGTCATCACCGACGTCTTCCCAAACCAATCACAACATCAATCAATCATATTGAAGCCATAACAATAAACCATAAAAAACATGAAATTAACATGCACGTACCGATCACCACGGTATTTCACCACCACCATCAAAAACAATTTAAATGAAATTGCATAATGGAACCCTAATTTTGTAATTATTTCTAAATTAAACCCTAATTATGTAATTATCCCTAAATTGAACCCTAATTGGGTAATTATTTCTAAATTGAACCTAATTAATTGATTAATCCTAAATTAAACCCTAATTATGTAATTATTCCTAAATTGAACCCTAATTGGGTAATTAAAACTAAATTGAACCCTAATTTTGCAATTAATCCTAAATTGAACCCTAATTTCAAGCCCTAATTCATAAACCCTAATTTCAAGCCCTAATTCATAAACCCTAATTTCAAGCCCTAATTCATAAACCCTAATCTCAATCCCTAATTCATAAACCCTAATTTCAAATCCTAATTCATAAACCAAGACAGAATTAAAAAACAAAATTGAATTAAAAAACAGAATTAAAAAACAAAAAATGTAAACTTACCTTCCGAATCTGGCGGAGAAACGGGCGGCGAAGGTGGGCGGCGGTTGGGCGAAGCTGGCGGAGACTCCCGGCGAAGGTGGGCGGCGGGCTGCGGCTTGCTGGCGGAGACTCCCGGCGAAGGTGGGCGGCGGGCTACGGCGGACGGACAGGATGGTGGCGGCGGCGATTCGGCGGACGAGCGGGGCTTCACGGCGGCGGGTGCTTCTCTTTCTTTTCTCTTCTCTCTTTCTTTCTCTTTTTTTCTTTCTGTTTTGTGTGAGCAGCGGGTCTGTGCCCGCTGCTGTTTTAATCTGAAAAACCGAGGGCCAGGACCCTCGGAAAGACCCTCGGTTTCTTTAATAAATTTTTTTTATTATTTAAAAAAACCGAGGGTCAAGTGACCCTCGGAAAAAACCGAGGGTACCGAGGACCCTCGGAAATTTCCGA